>JAMXBD010003908.1:0-96785 GCA_024138025.1 Combretum micranthum
AATCGAGGAGTCGAAAAATAATTAAAGTGTTTAGGATCGTCCGTATAATATTGTTTATTAAAGATCAGATCGGTTAATTTCGGCTTATTCGAACCCGTTGGATCTGCTTTGGAAAGCGTGTCCCGGGGCTCGGAAAAATGAAAAATATATTTAATATTTTTAGACTCGTATTTTTATAAGGATTTCAAAAATATCAAGTTTAGAATTTTTCGGATTCTAAAAATATCAGTTATAGCTCATATAAGCTTATTTTACTCTTACCGGTAACTAAATTGTTAAATTTCTAAAAATAATTTAATTGATTATTTTATTTAAATCATAAAAATTCTGCTACTTTAATAAAAATATTTTTCTTAATTTATTTATAAATTTTCTTATTCAAAAAGTCACTTTATCAACCCATACCTCAAGTACACATACATTATCATTACTACACATTATTATGTCTTCTTTTGCTTTTTCTTACATCGTCTTCCCAAAATTGCAGCTGCCCATTCCCATAAAATTAGCCACTTTTCATTTTTTTAATTATTTATTTGATATTTTAAAAGTCTCTTTTAGTTACAATTGGATGCAACTTGTTACACTTTCAAAATTGCAAGTTAAAACCAAGTTACACTCACTCCTCCCACACTCAAAATCACGACCAGCCCTCCCTTCATGCAGCTGCTATTTTATTTTATTTTTTAAAATTATTTAACACACATTTATCTCTATTTAAGCATCTTATTCCCTCTCTCTTTCATCTTTACAAACCCTACATTTTTCCTCTCTCTTTTTCCCTCTTTTTTTCTCTTCCTTGCCTTGTCTTCTTGAAAAAAGCTGTCCCCATTTTTCTTTTTTGCTTCCACATATATTTCTTGCAATTATTTGAGGTAATCTTTCTCTTTTAGCTCTTATAAGATGTTCTAGGATGATACCATGGATGTTTCATGCATCAAAGGATATTCCACAAGCTTAAAAGGCTATGGATGATGATGCCAAGAAGTGAAACACTCCTCTAGATGATGTTTCTTTTGTTCTTAGTATTTTTGTTATATGGAAGGCTTGTTTATCTTCTTGTTTTTGTGATAGCTTGTAGATCTAGAGTTTTATCAAGCTTTAGTTGTGTTTATGTGTAGATCTAGAAGCTTAAGGCTTACTACTAAGTTTTTCTTATGCTTTCATGGTTATATATTGAGTAGATCTTAGATTCAAGTTGGAATGAAAAAGAAAAATTCGTAACTTGTCAATGCCCTATTTTAAAAACCCTCTTTCAAGTCTTAAAATGGAAGCTTTTGTTAAGAAAATGAAGGTTTGATGGATGTATATCATCAAGGCTTCATCTTACAAGAATCAAAGTTGATTTTCAAAGTTTATTTTCAAAAACAAAAATTGTATTTTCGGATCAAGACAAAGATCCAAAATAAAAACATGCTTTCCAACTCACAAATGAGGATTTTATTCAAGAAATGAAGGGTTCTTGAGATATAATATGTAATGGGTTGTTTTTCATGAGTTTTGATAAATTTTCCCAAGAGATATGTCCAAAATAAATTTATGAAAATTCGGATCAAGACCAAGACCTATTTTTGAAACCCATCATCCAACTTTAAAATGAAGATTTAGACAAAAATATAAGGGGCTCTTGATATAGGTATCTTAAGGAATGAAACTTCATAAGTTTAAATGAGTTTTCCTAAAAGGTATAGCTTAGATCAAATGTTTTGTAAAAGACAAAATTTGGTTCTTGTATTCATGGTGAACTTCAAAGAGGAAATTCGTAATTATGGGGAGACCAATTTTTAAAACCTTCTTTTTGATCTCAAAACAAGTATCTTATATTGAAAATGGAATGCTTTGATGATATATGATATTTGAAAATTATTTTCATTGAGCTAAGTAAGTTTTAGTAAAAGAATTACTCAAAACAAGACATGAGTTTCAACATGTAAATTTCGGTTTTATGAAAATGGATCCTTAGAAGTTTCATTGGAACTTTGTGTTTGGTATTAGATAAGTGTGTAATCTCTTAATTTTGTTGTGAGGATCCCCTTGCAAGCTTAGGACTAAAATAAATTGGCCTAAGTAGTTAAATGGAGTAGATATGGAAATTTTTCACAAAGGCTCAAAATCTGGAATTTTTGTAACCCTACTGTACAGTATGTTTCCGACCCCTAAATGACCTTAAATGTTTGAATTAACTTTAGAAATGGATAGCTCTTTCGAAGTAGGTATAAATCGGTATATTATAAGCTAAATTCCGAGTTAAAATGAGTTAGATATGACCTTTTTAAGTTAAGGATTCAACCTAGACGGAAATTGACGAACTTAGCAAATAAAATTGTTAAGTTTAATAGAACTTCATAAGAAATACTCATTGAGGGTATTCTTTGTACCTAGGTGAATTGGAGGACGGGTTACCACTTCCCGAGGACTATTACGACTAGTGGATTTTCACTACATGGACAAGTGAGTTCATTTCTCAATTAATTATGCTCTTGGATGTGCTTGTAGTAGTGGCATTAGACTTAGGAAAAGATAAATTGTGTTTGAATGGTGATCTAAACTTGCATGAATGAACGATAAGTATATCGAGGCAAGCTTTGTTGTAATAATCTTGTATGAGCTAGTATAGATTTGGAATGTCTGAAAATTGTATGGTCACTTTTAAATTATCTAAGTAAAATGTCATGATTATATGAATAAACTGTACATGCATATCACGTAGTGAGTCTTATATCATTGTCGAGTATGTCTTTGGTGGGACAAAGGTGTACTGGGAGGCAGCGGGTCTTTAATGAAAGGGATTAGGGTTGCATGACTTATGGACCACCCCATTCAAATAATGAAACTATGGTTGCATGACTTATGGACCAACATTAAAAATTGTGGTTGCATGTCTTATGGACCACCCCACTTAAGATTGGGACTATGGTTGCATGTCTTATGGACCAACTTTGGAATTGTAGTTGCATGTTATGAACTACCCCAAACCCCGAATGGAGGGCGTAAATTCATTCACTTATGACTACCGGAAAGTCATATGCTGTTGCTCATATGCTTGTGCATTCATATGGTTGCTTAATTATAACTTGCTTGTATAGATATTTTAGCTTGGTCGGGCATGTTACTTGAAGAAAATGAATCTCACTAAGCATTAGCTTATACCCCAACAGTTTTTGTTGCAGTGTTCCTATTTTTGGATGTTCCGAGAGGACATTTTATGCAGGTTTATCACATGGAATTAAAGAGCTTTTGAGGAAGTCGGGACCTAGTGTAGGCGTGGACTTCTAGGAAAATCTCTTTAATGTAGATTATATGTGTAAATGGAGCTAAACGATGTAGACTCCTATTTTTTGGCGGGGGGTATGCCCCTTGGCTTTTGTAAAGTTTAACTATTTATCTTGTTGTGATTTATATTCTTAATGCTATGTATGCTTTCTTAAGACTACTCGAATCAAAGTGTGATCCTAAAAGTTGTGTGAGTACACCTTACAAATATATAAACTTATGGGATGACTAAGGATGCCATACTTAAGTTTAAATATCGAGTGTGGTGGACTGTCGCGTTTAGGGTACCCTTTGGGGCGTGACAGTTTAAGTTGGTATCAGAGCAGGTTAAGAGTTTACAATCATAACTACAAATAATAGCCTTAAGAAAGGATAAAAAGGAAAGATAGAATAGAATTACCAAGGAAGACTTAGATGGGAAGACGACCATAGTATCGGTCCTAGAATCCTATCACTATAACCCTTGTGGATAGTAACCACTAGGAAACAATCGACTTAGTATCGCAAAACCTTCATAGGTGATAATAAGACTCGCATAGAATACCGCTTAGTTGCTTTAGTTGTTTTTGGTATTGTGTTGTTATTATACATGTTGATTGTTTCGTTGTTACTTATAGTATAAAATTTTACTTGACTTTTGACTATGAGGATTTTTACACATGTTGTCCACATTTCAATAAAGCTATATTTATGTTTTATGATCTTAGGATTTTATTACGTAAATTCCCTGATTTACCTTTTCAAATTTTATTTTCCGCTCGTATTACTATTTTTTATTTCCGTTACCTCGTTTGAAAACATTAATAGAATATATTGAGAAGATTACTTAACTAGAAATAAAATTTGCTACAGAGGTAGAAGAAGGAGACGTCAGGAGGAAAGCGCCTCCAATCAACCCATATGGAAGAAGGGCAACAAGCCGCCCCTCCTCCAAATCCTCCTGCAGATGCTACACAGGTAGCTTTGCAAGCCATGCTTGGACAAATGGCACAAATGACACAAGTGCTCGAAGCACTTCGACAAAGTTTGCCGGCAGCGGCACAAGCACAAGCTCCAGCTCCAACTCCGCCACCACCTGCACCCCAAGCTTCTGTGGGGATGCCAGCACAGGAAAGCGCGCACTCTCACACTGCGCCTTTGCCTCCTCCACCACCTATGAGACCATACAGAAGCTCCCTACCCGAGTTCATTAAGAGTAACAGATATTTTGAAGGGACTTTTGGGAGACCGGATGAGGCTGAGGATTGGTTAGCTCAGATAGAGCGATCCTTCAGGGCTTTTGAGGTGCCACACCACCTGAGAGTTGATTATGGCACTTACCTGCTTCGGTTGAATGCACGGGTTTGGTGGGAATCGAAAGAAAGAGAGCTCATGCCACCAGTTACTTGGGAAAGGTTCCGCCATGAGTTTTGGAGAATTACTTCCCCGGGAGTCTCCGGGTGCAGTTCAGCTCAGAATTCCTGAACATTGCTCAGAAGGGAAGGACTGTGGAGCAATATGAAACTGAGTTTAGTCGATTACTGCAATATGCTCCGGATTCTTACAAGCACAGTGAGGAGCTAAAAATACGAGTTTTCTTAAATGGATTAGATGAGGAGTTGAGGATGAGGCTAGAAGAGTTTAATATTAAAAACTTTGTTGAGCTGGTAGAAAGAGCCCGGATAGTGGAAGGGGCTAAGAAAAGGAAGGGCAAGACTGCTGAGAAGCCACCCTCGGTTTTTGGAAAGAAGTTTTATGGGGGATCAGGATCTGGATTCTCCCACAAGAGGTTCAAGCCGTCTTATGGCTATAAGGGTAACACTAGTGGGGGACAGGCTACCCCTAAGAGTGTCAGTTGCTGGAAATGTGGGGGATCACTACCCCAAGAAATGCCCACAGTTGGCAGATAAGTGTTACTTCTGTGGCGACTCATCCCACAAGATTGCTAACTGCCCAAAGAAGACTACGACCATGTGCTTTGTCTGCAAGCAATTTGGTCACTTTGCCAATGAGTGCCCTCAAAGGAAGAATGCTCCAGCTAAACCTTTTGGGGGATCAGCAGCAGCAAGACCCGGGAACGGGAATAGTGGGAACAATAATAGCAGCCGTGCTGGGTCAGCAATGGGAATGAGGATCTACAACCTCGAAGGGCAATGGGTATGCGAAGAGATGGGAAATGAAGACTGCGGATTGGCTGCTCTCGAGGAGGATAATGGCCCGGACTTCGGTCTTGTGACAGGTAGGTCTCCTAACTCTTGTCTTTGTTTTTCTGCTGCTTTGATTTGTTAAGATTCAAGTATAAGAAAAGAAAAACAAGTTTGGTTAAGTTAAAGTAGTTAGGAAGATAAGTTAGGATGGTGTGAAGGTAGTGATTAGTAAGTGTTGACGCAGGACACATACGGATAGCTAAGACGACTGCTTATGCTCTTTTTGACACGGGAGCCACACATTCATCACCACGAGATTGGCTAGACAAGTTGGTTTACCAATAGCCACTATTGCCTCTAGCTTTCGTGTTAGAACCCCGACTGGGAGTGTGGTGACGACAAATGAGATGCTAAAGGATTGTCCAATGGAGATTCATGGGCATGGTACGAAGTGTGATTTGATAGTATTGGAGATGAGTAAATATGAAGTGATTTTGGGTATGAGTTGGTTAGCCATTGCTAAAGCCGTTGTGGATTGTCGAAGGAAGAAAGTAAATTTCAAGGATGTTGATGGAATGGATGTTGAGTTCACAGGTGAGACGGTAGTTTCAAGAGGAACTGATCTATGCTCATTTGAGTTGCTTATGGATGGAGAGGATAAGATGGAAAGTGAAGGTTGTCTTAATGCAACAGAAAAGAAGAAGGATTACCTAAGTTGAGGATATAACGGTTGTCAAGAATTTCTCGATGTCTTTCCGGATGAGCTACCAGGTTTGCCACCTAAGAGGGAAATTGATTTTGAGATTGACTTGGTGCCAAATACTGAGCCGATATCTAAAGCGCCGTATCGTATGGCCCCTGTTGAGTTAAAGGAATTACAAAAGCAATTGCAAGAACTCTTGGACCATGGATTCATAAGACCAAGTGTGTCACCATGGGGTGCACCTGTATTATTTGTTAAGAAGAAGGATGGTTCAATGAGATTATGTGTTGATTATCGGGAGTTGAACAAGGTTACAATTAAGAATAAGTATCCACTTCCAAGGATTGATGACCTTTTCGATCAGCTACAAGGAGCAAGTGTATTCTCACGGATTGATCTACGATCAGGGTATCATCAGTTAAGGGTCAAACCTGAAGATGTGCCAAGGACTGCTTTTCGGACTCGTTATGGACATTATGAGTTCTTAGTGATGTCTTTTGGATTAACGAATGCTCCTGCCGCCTTCATGGACTTGATGAATCGAGTATATAAGTCATTGTTGGACAAATGTGTGATTGTGTTTATTGATGATATTTTGATTTACTCGAAGACAAGAGAGCAACACGAAGAGCACCTTCGCATGGCCTTACAAATCCTAAGAGAACATAAGCTATATGCCAAATTTTCTAAGTGTGACTTTTGGCTAGATAGGATTTCATTTTTGGGACATGTGGTGTCGGGTGAAGGCATATCAGTAGACCCTGAGAAGATTAAGTCTGTGGTGGAATGGAAGCCGCCTAAGACCGTGACTGAAGTAAGGAGCTTTCTGGGTTTAGCCGGATATTACAGGAAGTTTGTCCAAGACTTTTCCAAGATAGCCAAGCCGTTAACTCAGTTAACGCAAAAGAATGAAAAGTTTGTTTGGACGGAAAAGAGGGACCAAAGTTTTCAAGAATTGAAGCAAAGGCTTGTCTCTGCTCCGATTTTGGTTTTGCCAAACCCCGAGAAACCCTATACGGTACATAGTGATGCTTCGAAAAATGGTCTCGGATGCGTTCTCATGCAAGAGGAAAGGTGATTGCCTATGCTTCAAGACAGCTAAGGCCACATGAGCAAAATTACCCCACGCATGACTTGGAACTAGCCGCTGTTGTCTTTGCCTTGAAGATATGGAGACATTACCTATATGGACAACGGTGTGAGATCTACACCGACCACAAGAGTCTTAAGTATTTGTTCACCCAAAAGGAGTTGAACATGAGGCAGCGAAGATGGCTAGAGTTAATTAAAGATTACGATTTGGGGATAAATTATTGCCCGGGAAGGGTGAATGCAGTTGCCGATGCCTTGAGTCGCAAGAACCACGGGGAGGTCGCAACTCTTTTGACGGACCAGAAAGAATTGATTAAAGAATTTGAGAGGCTAAGCATCGAATTTGTTGGGCAAGACTTGGAAATGGAAATAGCAAATTTGGTGTTGGAACCAACTTTGGTGGAAAGGATTAAAGAGGCTCAGCGCTATGATGAAGTGATACAAAGGATAAAGGAAGTTCAGGAGGGAAAGTATACTGATTTTTCAATAGATGATGAGGATGTAGTAAGGATGGAAGGACGATATGTGTGTGTGCCTGATGAAGAAATGAGGAAGGAAATCATGAGTGAAGCACACAATTCTGGGTACACGGTACACCCGGGAGGAACCAAGATGTACCAAGACCTTAAGGGACATTATTGGTGGAACGGAATGAAACGGGATGTGGCAGATTTTGTGATTAAGTGCCCAACATGCCAACAAGTGAAGGTAGAACATCAAAGGCCGGGTGGATTGTTAAAACCTTTGCCTATACCGGAGTGGAAGTGGGACCAGATTTCTATGGACTTTGTTTGTGGTTTACCAAGGACACCGTCAGGTCATGATGCTATATGGGTTGTGGTTGACGGTTAACTAAGTCTGCTCACTTCTTGCCAATAAGTATGACTTTCTCCATGGATAAATTGGCGAGGCTGTACATGAAGGAAATTGTTCGTTTACATGGGTACCGGCCGGGATTGTGTCGGATCGAGACCCGAGGTTTGTGTCTAAGTTCTGGATAAGCTTGCAGAAGTGTTTGGGGACAAAGTTGCATTTTAGCACAGCCTATCATCCTCAAACTGATGGACAGTCGGAAAGAACGATCCAGACTTTGGAAGATATGCTTAGGGCATGTGTGATGGAGTTCAAGGGAAGTTGGGAAGCATTTACCTTTGGTTGAGTTCGCTTACAACAATAGCTATCACTCGACTATCAAGATGCCGCCTTATGAGGCCTTATATGGACGTAAGTGTAGATCCCCGTTGTTTTGGGATGATGTTGAGAAGGAAGTTCTTGGACCCGATCTAGTGCAAGATGCCACAAGGTTCGGATAATCCAACAACGAATGAAGGAAGCTCAGGATAGACAGAAAAGCTGGGCAGATTTGAAAAGAAGGGTTCTTGAGTTTCAAGTGGGTGATCATGTGTATTTAAAGATAAATCCTATCAAAAGTATCCATCGAGTTCGCTCACAAGGAAAGTTGAGCCCCCGGTATATTGGTCCTTTCGAAGTATTGGAACGGGTTGGAGAATTAGCATACCGCCTTGCCTTACCGCCAAATCTTTCGGGAGTGCACAATGTTTTTCATGTCTCGGTTCTTCGCAAGCACATAGCCGACCCGGATCAAGTTATAGATTGGAACCGGTGTTATTAAAAGAAAACCTCACTTACGAGGAGCACCGGTACAGATTTTGGACACAAAGATACAAAAGTTAAGGAATAAGGAAATTAAGTATGTGAAGGTTCTTTGGAGGAATCATGCACATGAGGAAGCAACTTGGGAGGCAGAAAGTGAAATGCGGCAGAAGTACCCTAGTTTGTTTGAGGATCAGGTACGTCTTTCAAGTTTTGCGGACAAAACTTTCTTTAAGGTGGGTAGGTTGTAAACCCCTGTTTTCTAAGCCCTAAACCTTAAGCCGGAAAGTCTACCGGAGACCTTAAGTCAATCTTGAGTAAAACCCTACAGTTTAGATCCTGAAAACCCGAGTTCGCAAATCGAGGAGTCGAAAAATAATTAAAGTGTTTAGAATAGTCCGTAATAATATTTGAATTATTAAAAATATCAGATCGGTTCAATTTCGGCTTATTTCGAACCCGTTTGGATACTGCTTTGGAAAGCGTGTCCCGGGGCTCGGAAAATTAAAAATATATCTTTAATATTTTTAGACTCGTATTTTTATAAGGATTTCAAAAATATCAAGTTTAGAATTTTTCGGATTCTAAAAATATCAGTTATAGCTCATATAAGCTTATTTTACTCTTACCGGTAACTAAATTGTTAAATTTCTAAAAATAATTTAATTGATTATTTTTTTATTTAAATCATAAAAATTCTGCTACTTTAATAAAAATATTTTTCTTAATTTATTTATAAATTTTCTTATTCAAAAAGTCACTTTATCAACCCATACTCAAGTACACATACATTATCATTACTACACATTATTATGTCTTCTTTTGCTTTTTCTTACACTGTCTTCCCAAAATTGCAGCTGCCCATTCCCCATAAAATTAGCCACTTTTCATTATTTTTAATTATTTATTTGATATTTTAAAAAGTCTCTTTTAGTTACAATTGGATGCAACTTGTTACACTTTCAAAATTGCAAGTTAAAACAAGTTACACTCACTCCTCCACACTCAAAATCACGACCAGCCCTCCCTTCATGCTGCTGCATTTATTTTATTTTTTAAAATTATTTAACACAATTTATCTCTATTTAAGCATTTATTCCCTCTCTCTTTCATCTTTACAAACCCTACATTTTTTCTCTCTTTTTCCTCTCTTTTTCTATTCTTCCTTGTTGTCTTTGAAACAAGCTGTCCCCATTTTTCTTTTTGCTTCACATATTTTCTTGCAATTATTTGAGGTAATCTTTCTCTTTTAGCTCTTTAAGATGTTTAGGATGATACCATGGATGTTTCATGCATCAAAGGATATTCCACAAGCTTAAAAGGCTATGGATGATGATGCCAAGAAGTGAAACACTCCTCTAGATGATGTTTTCTTTTGTTCTTAGTATTTTTGTTATATGGAAGGCTTGTTTTCTTCTTGTTTTTGTGATAGCTTGTAGATCTAGAGTTTTATCAAGCTTTAGTTGTGTTTATGTGTAGATCTAGAGTTAAGGCTTACTACTAAGTTTTTCTTATGCTTTCATGGATATATATTGAGTAGATCTTAGATTCAAGTTGGAATGAAAAAGAAAATTCGTAACTGTCAATGCCCTATTTAAAAACCCTCTTTCAAGTCTTAAATGGAAGCTTTTGTTAAGAAAATGAAGGTTTGATGGATGTATATCATCAAGGCTTATCTTAAAGAATCAAAGTTGATTTTTCAAAAACAAAAATTGTATTTTCGGATCAAGACAAAGATCCAAAATAAAAACATGTTTTCCAACTCACAAATGAGGATTTTATTCAAGAAATGAAGGGTTCTTGAGATATAATATGTAATGGGTTGTTTTTCATGAGTTTTGATGAATTTTCTCAAGAGATATGTCCAAAATAAATTTATGAAAATTCGGATCAAGACCAAGACCTATTTTTGGAACCCATCATCAACTTTAAAATGAAGATTTAGACAAAAATATAAGAGGCTCTTGATATAGATATCTTAAGGAATGAATTTTCATAAGTTTAATGAGTTTTCCTAAAAGGTATTGCTTAAATCAAGTGTTTTGTAAAGACAAAATTTAGGTCTTGTTTTCATTGTAACTTCAAAGGAAATTCGTAATTATGGGGAGACCAATTTTTAAAACCTTCTTTTTGATCTCAAAACAAGTATTTTATTGAAAATGGAATGCTTTGATGATATATAATATAGGAAAAATTATTTTCATTGAACTAAGTAAGTTTTAGTAAAGGAATTACTCAAAACAAGACAATGAGTTTCAACTTGTAAATTTCGGTTTTATGAAAATGGATTCTTAGAAGTTTCATTTGAACTTTATGTTTGGTATTAGATAAGTGTGTAATCTCTTAATTTTGTTTTGAGGATCTCCTTGCAAGCTTAGGACTAAAATAAATTGGTCTAAGTAGTTAAATAGAGTAGATATGGAAATTTTTCACAAAGGCTCAAATCTGGAATTTTCGCAACCCTACTGTACAGTACGTTTCCGACCCTTAAATGACCTTAAATGTTTGAATTAACTTTAGAAATGGATAGCTCTTTCGAAGTAGGTATAAATCGGTATATTATAAGCTAAATTCCGAGTTAAAATGAGTTAGATATGACCTTTTTAAGTTAAGGATTCAACCTAGACGGAAATTGACGAACTTAGTAAATAAAATTGTTAAGTTTAATAGAACTTCATAAGAGATGCTCATTGAGGGTATTCTTTGTACCTAGGTGAATTGGAGGACGGGTTACCACTTCCCGAGGACTATTACGACTAGTGGATTTTCACTACATGGACAAGTGAGTTCATTTCTCAATTAATTATGCTCTTGGATGTGCTTGTAGTAGTAGTGGCATTAACTTAGGATAAAATTGTGATTGAATGGTGATCTAAACTTGCATGAATGAACGATAAGTATATCGAGGCAAGCTTTGTTGCAATAATCTTGTATGAGCTAGTATAGATTTGGAATGTCTGAAATTTGTATGGTCACTTTTAAATTATCTAATTAATATACCATGATTATATGAATAATTGTACATGCATATCACGTATGAGTCACATATCATTGTCGAGTATGCCTTTGGTGGGACAAAGGTGTATTTGGGAGGCAGCGGGTCTTTAATGAAGGGGATTAGGGTTGCATGACTTATGGACCACCCCATTCAAATAATGAAACTATGGTTGCATGACTTATGGACCAACATTAAAATTGTGGTTGCATGTCTTATGGACCACCCCACTTAAGATTGGGACTATGGTTGCATGTCTTATGGACCAACTTGGAATTGTAGTTGCATGACTTATGAACTACCCCAAACCCCGAATGGAGGGCGTAAATTCATTCACTTATGACTACCGGAAAGTCATATGCTTGCTTGCTCATATGCTTGTGCATTCATATGGTTGCTTAATTATAACTTGCTTGTATAGATATTTTAGCTTGGTCGGGCATGTTACTTGAAGAAAATGAATCTCACTAAGCATTAGCTTATACCCCAACAGTTTTTGTTGCAGTTCCTATTTTTGGATGTTCCGAGAGGACATTTTGTGCAGGTTTATCACATGGAATTAAAGAGCTTTTGAGGAAGTCGGGACCTAGTATAGGCGTGGACTTCTAGGAAAATCTCTTTGATAAATTCAGATATATGTAATTGGAGCTAAACGATGTAGACTCCTATTATTTTGGCGGGGGTATGCCCCCTTGGCTTTTGTAAAGTTTAAATTTATCTTGTTGTGATTTATATTCTTAATGCTATGTATGCTTTCTTAAGACTACTCGAATCAAAGTGTGATCCTAAAAGTTGTGAAAGTACACCTTACACTCGATATGTAAACTTATGGGATGACTAAGGTGGTCATACTTAAGTTAAAGTATCGCGTGTGGTGGACTGTCGCGTTTAGGGTACCCTTTGGGGCATGACAGTAACACCAAATGAAAGCATATGGTATCTACTTTTTCCTTAGATTTTCTCCTTCTTTATTACAAGTCTCCTTTCATTCGAATCTTTGCATTCATTTTTCTTTCATTTTTCATATAAGCATTTATTTTCTTTTTGGGAGGTTTTTGCCTCTATCTTTTTTTGTTTTTCAAAGTTCATAATTTGAACTTTTGCCTTTCCTCGCTTCTCGTTATAGTGAGTTCATTGAGTTGGTACATCTCAGATTCATCACCCAAGTGACCAGGTTTCAAAATACCCCTAAGAACTCGTCCTCACTTTAACATTCAAGTTTAGATACTCATGACTCAAATTTTTAAGTCGGAGAAGTAGAGGGTATGCTTGTTTCTTTCTTTTTGAATGCAATAACAAATCAAAGACTTATTTTTATAAATGATCACTAAGTTAAATGTTTCATTTGCCTCTTTCACTAAGTGTTATAAAGTTATAAATACAACTCAAAGAGTATATACAAACTAAAATTTCCTAGAAGTAAACTTGTTTATTTTTCACAAAGGGATTTGACTGACTCTTAAATTTCCAATTCTAAAGTTAAAAATAAAGTAAACTTATTCTTAAGGATTTTGCAACTCAATTTTAACTAAGTAAACCAATCACAATAGTAGGTGAGTAAGATACTTTAGCAAGTTATTTTCATTATTTCATTGTTTAACCAAATGCTATCAATCATTACAATGTACTATCTCTAAATTTCAAGAGATTTTAGAAAAATTTTGGCAGAATTTCACCATAATTTGCTTTCAAACCAAAAATACAAAGTGGGTGTTTACTCAGATCAATCCTATCAAACAAACAACAACAATCCAAACAACCAAATCAATTCAAACATTAGATCATATTCATAACTCCACCTCATAACTTCAATTCAGTTTATCCCTTCTCCCACACTTCAACTAAACATTGTCCTCACTGTTTCACAGATATAGAATAAATGAGAAAAGAAACTGAAACCTTTGTATTTTCCTTTTGAATCAGACTCAACAAAACTCAGGGCAAAAAGAGATTGCTTGTTCAGCCTTATAATCCCTACAAAAGAAAAACAAAAAGAAAAATAAAAGCAAAAATTAAAAAAAAAAAAGCTATCTAATAAGATAAGTACAGATCAGAGTGAGTCTACCTATAGGGACATGGGTTCTCATAATAAATACAGGCCAACGTGAAAAATAAAAATTAATTAAAAACAATTAAAAGCTAGTAGGGTCTCTAGCTCTCTGGCCCTGGATTAGATTTGCTGGTGTGCTCTAGGCTAAGTCTGTGGGTATCTCCTAGGCTAGCTGTATGAGTGTGCTCTAAGCTAAGTCTAACAGTATGCTCTGAGCTATGCCTAGACTCAGTAGAAGTCTCATAAATCATCTCAGCTCCTTTCTCTGGATTCAAGTAGCAGATTGTAGTCTTCACTACCTCAAAGATCATTTTCCTAAACCTCTTATTCTTCTTGTTTACCTCAATTTGACTGTCCTTGAGCTCCTGATTTTGCTTCTTCAAACCCTGGATATCCAGCCTAAGCTAGTCCAAATCATATACTGAAGCAGTACCTGTAGGAGGAGGAGGAGCAGAAGAGGATGGTATGTCAGCAGGAATATCACCAGGAAAGATATCCTGAAATTCTAACTCCTCTACAGTTGGTAGCTGAACTCCTCTAGGGTTTTTAAGCAATCCCTAGCCTTTGAAGGGTGCTGATGAAATCTTCTTACTTTCCAATATCTCATCTCCTTGAGGCTCAGTAAATATCCCCATATGCTTTAACAATCTGGTGATATAACTGTAAACCCCAGTTTTCCTAGTAACCGAGTAAACTTCATAAACTAGAAACCAAAACTCTAAACCGGATTAGTTTAAGTTTTAGAGGGAAACCTAGGAACCTTGGATCCGGCTTTTCTTCGATTTCAACTAAAAGAACTTTTGTAAAATAAATTAATATAGAATATTGTTCTAAAGTATAATTCAAACCATAAAAAGATCTGTTTTCGAAAAATTTTCTATTCCGGGCCTTCCCGAGACCCATTACGGAAAAGCAAGCCCCGAAACTCGGAATTCAAAAAATATTTCGGAATACTCATTAGAACCGAAAATTAATGAGTATTTCAAAAATATAATTTTTTTATTTATAAAAATTACAGATATAGCATTTTTCTCGTATTATTTTTACTATCGGTAAAGTAATTGTCTTGTTTACTATTCATTACTATTCACAAGTACAACCTATTACACTCACAAGCCATACCCTAGTCTTACATCCTTACATACACTCAATTACATTTTTCTTTCCAATGAAAATTTGTCTCTTAACAAATTATTACATTTAATACTTTTTATTACATAAATTACAAACAAAACAATTCCAACTCACTCCCTCTCTCCTCTCCTTCCAAGACCGGCACACACAGCCCCCCCAAAAAGCCCCCATTTTGCCTTAATTTGTTTTATTTTATTTTCTTTTTATAATTGAAACAAACCCTAATTCACTTACTATAAATAATCTTTTACATTCTCTCTCCTTCATTTACTTCTTTTGTTTTCAAAAAAAAAATTACACAACTCTCTCTATTTCCTCCTCTTACCGTGAGCCTCCACACCCCACACACACACTCACACTAGCTTGTTTTCTTCTTCATTTTCTTCTTGATTCAAGCCTTAGGTGATGAATCCTAACCCTTTCCTACATTAAATCTTGTAATGGAAAGATTATTCATGAGTGTTGTCATGTTAAAGTCCCCATGAGCACTTGCTAGGGACAAGAAAATGCTACTATATGACTATTAAGCCATCACAAGAGTAGATCTTGCGTTTAAATGAGTTTTTGTTGGATGATCTTCATGTTCATGCATATAATAGTAGAGTAAAAGTAGAGATCTTGCATCAAAATTCATGTTCATGTTTTCAACTTCATTTTATGCATCATAAATAGTAGATTTAGCTTTTAGATGCCTATACCATACTTGACACTCATGATCTTGTGAATATTTGGTGTATTAATGCATTAATGATCATAAAGGTTTTAACTTATGCATATAAATGTTGTAGATAGTAGATCTTTAGTTAGATGAATTAAGGAACTTAAAAGAGATAAAAATTTTTGTTGGAATGTTCAAATGAAAATTTGGATGATTTCAAAATTATGTATTAAAAAACCCTTGTATCAACTCCAAAACTTATGTTTCATGTGAAAAATGGAGAGTATAGGTAATAGATATCATTAAGTAATGATTTTTATGAGTTGAAATGAGATTTGCTAAGTGGAATATGCAAAACAAAGAGTAGAAATAAGATAGGAAACTTTCAGTTGCTAGTTAACTTAAGAAATTCATAATTTTGGAGTAATACCATGAAAACACCTATTTTTCAACTCAAAATGAAAAGTGGTATTTAAGAAATGAAGTCTTTAAGGGGTAGGTATAATAGAGCCTTAAATTTTAACGTATTAAACAAGTTTTTCTCACAGAAATCATTCAAAGACTAATTTTTTTTAAATTCGGATTTTGGAATAACCCCTATTTGAAAACATGTTTCCAAAGCATAAAATGAAAATTTTTATGTAAAAAAAAAAATGAAAGCCCTAAGTAATAGATATAATGAAGACTCAATTTGAACAAGGATAATTAGATTTTCTTAAGAAATAAATCCAAAACAAATGGAATGATCAAAGTTAGGAAACTAGTTTTCTTGAAAGTAAATAGTCATGGAGTCTTACAAATAAAAAGTTTCATAAATTTTCTTTTTAGTAAATATTGTCAAGAGCATGCATACATCAAATTCAAAACATGCCATTCATGATAGGAAAATCATCAATATTGCATGTATAGTTGATCTATATTTTAGAAACATTACAAACATTCACAAAACTATTTTTCGGAATTGGAATTTACTACGGATCAGAACTGATCAGAATATTTCGTGACCCAAATATTTTTGAAACTTGAAAATAATATTACTAATAGATAGATCTTTCGAAGTAGATAGAAATCGGTATATAATATGCTCGATTCCGAGTTAAGATGAGTCAGATATGGTCATTTTAAATTAGGACTTTAACTTATGCGAAAATTGATGAACTTAGTAAATAGAATTGTTAAGTTTATTATAACTTTATAAGAAATACTCATTTCGGGTATTCCTTGTACTTAGGTGATTTAGAGGACGGATTTCCACTTCCCGAGGACTACTACGACTAGTGGATTTCTCTCCATGGCCGAGTGAGTTCATTTCTTAAATAGTTGTGCTCATGTATGTGCTTATAATCGTAGTGGCATTAGAATTAGGGAAAAATAAAATTGAGATGAGTTGTGACTGTTAGTGATTGTGCCCTAGGCCAATTACTAGATATTGTCATTTGATATTTATATATATAAATAAACAGAGGCATTTCTTTTGTATTGTTTGCATATTTACTTTATAATAGAAATCCATGAATAATTTATTATTCTAAATGTTCCTAGATACTCATTATTATGGGAATGATAATGAATTAAATCTAGTATGAGTTTTTATTTTATAAACATGGGATGTCTATTTGCATGGTGATACAAATGAAACTCATATGCACATATTAGATGACTATGTGCTGAAATGACCCACTATGAGATCATTACATGAAATATTGTCATAAGTGATTTTCATAATAATTATTGCAACGTATCCTTGACCTGAAATCACCATGGTTTCCAACATGAGAAACGTTATGTTTCAACTCAATCAAACGTTGCCTTTAACTGGATAATTATAAAGGTTAAGTTTGGGCATAATGTATACCATGTAGAGGAAGTTGAGTGATTAAGATGGGATTTATCCCTCTTGTTATGAGAGAGATATCTCGGTGCCCCTCGATAAGTGAGACTGAGAAATGCATGGCCATGCTCAAATGAATTGATAGTGTGATAAATTTCATTTGTATTATCAGATCACTTGGAAATCGAGAAATGATAAGATTGAACAATATAAGAATGACACTCTCCATGTCTTATGTTCAATCTAGATATCATGTGACAAAAAGAATAATGACATAAATTATAGATCAAACAAAAATCGGAATACTTATATTCACCTAATTTGGGTAGACATAATGTCTTGCTAGAGACCAATGATGTCTTGTAGGTCTAAAAGGTGTTTAGGACCTACTGCTAACATTAGGTGTACCTAGAGGGTCACACACAAAAGAACGAATGAAATATATTATGGGTTTATATTTAAACTTATAGGAATTATTATATTTATTATTCTTAAATACTTTAAGAATAATAAATGATTATGACAGATAATTAATATTTAATGAAATAATGTATTTTATTAAATATTAAATATTAAATAAATATCTCATCATATATATCTTCTAGGGTTTCCTTTGGGGTTTCCTACATGTCTATATATATAGATCTATAGATAGCCTTTTAGGTCTGACTCTTTTACGTCACATTAGATGGTAGAGAAATTCTGCAAACCTAAAAGAGAGAAAAAGAAGAAAAAATAATTCCTACATGAATTGGATTTGTGTTCTTGAGTGCTAGCACACAATCATTCGTGTGTGGATACCGTAGAAGGGATTGTGGTTCCTGCAAATCTGATCTACTGATTGTTTTGAAGCATCAATATAAGGTATATTCAAGAAACCCCTTTTTGTTAAAATCTAATCAAGAAACATGGATTGTAAACCCTAGAAATTCTCAGTAGCTAGAAAACCCTAGGAGTTGGAGACGAAACCCTAATCCGATCAGATTGAGTTTAGTGAATGGAGCCTAGGAACCCCAAATCCGGCTTTCCATCGGTTTCATAGTAAAATAAATATTTTGGAGTAAATGAATTTGAATTGTTGCCAAAGTACATTTCAAACCTTTGAAAGTTTTAAATTCGGAAATTTTCAATTCCGGGCCTTCCCGAGCCCAATTACGGAAAAGCGTGCCCCGGGCCACGGATTCAGAAAAATATTCCGGAATATTCATTAGAACCGTAATTTTACAAGGATTCCAAAAATATCAATTTCATAATTTTCGAGCTATAAAGATTACAGTTATAGCTTTTCCCGTGTTTTCGGAACAACCGGTAAAGTAGATGTCTTGTCTACTATTCACAAGTACAACCTACACTACACACTACCCATACCCTATTCTTACATCCTTACAACTACTCATTTCAATTTTCTTTTCCAAGAAATTTTGTCTTTTAAATAATTATTACATTTATTACATTTTCATTTACTAAATTACAAATTTCATTTTTTTTTCAAAACTCTCACACACACACACACATATGGCCGGCGCCCCTCCCTCCTATTTTCCCCTCATTTGTGTTATTTTTACTTCTTTTAATTAACTAAACCCTAAATCACTTAATATATATACTAAATGTTCTCTCTCTCTCCTCATTTTCTTCTTGTTTCAAAGTTTGAAAAGAGAAAAAGCTCTCTCCCTTCTCTTCTTCTTGTGCCGAGCAACCCCCTCCTCTTCCTCTTGCACTTTCAACTTCAAGCTCCTCCATTTCTATCTTAGATCCTCCATTGGTATGTGTATGTGAGCCTTGTTCTTCCTATTCTTGTAATGGCAAAGGTATACCTTGTGTATTTCCTCATCAAAACCCTATGATGCTCATGCTAGGGATATGGAAATGCATGAACAAGGATGTCAAGCCATCACAAGACATGGATCTTGTGTTTAAATGCATTTGTTAAGATTTCATGTTGCTCATGCATATATAGTAATGACCTTGTATTTATATTGATGTTCATGCCATGAGATTCATGTTATACACATCATATGTAGTAGATCTAAGGTTTAGACATCCACCACTTTATGTACATGCATGATCATAGGTTCATTTTTGTTTATGTGCTTTATTGATCATAAAAATGAGGTCTTGTTCATGTATAGAGATGCTAGATAGTATATCTCCACATATAGATGGCAAGAACATTGAAAAAGGAAGGACTTTGTTAGATATGAAAAGTTGAAAATTCGGATGAAATGGAAACCCTATCCTAAAGACCTCCAAAATCAATTTTAAACTTATATTTCATAAGAAAAATGAAGGGTATGTGTAATAGATATGTTGAAGGAATTATTTTCATAAGTTTAGATGAGTTTAGGCATGATAAAAATAAGGAAAACAAGAGGTGAAGTTAGGATGAAAAATGTTGACTTTAAATGTGTAGTCAAATTCGTAACTTTGTGTAATGCCTATATAAACACTTAGTATTTAAGTCTAAAATGGATGTTTTATAAGCTAAATGAAGTCCTTAGATAATGTATACATTGAAGCCCCAAATTTTAATACATTAGACTAGATTTCTCTTAAGAAAAATGTAAGAAAAGAAAATTTGGAAAATTCGGATTTTTATAACTAGCTTATTTGAAAACATGTTTACCAAATGAAATATGTGAATTTTTGTGCATGAATGGAGGCCATGACTATTATAGACTTTGAGAACCTAATTTTAGTCAAATAATAAGTAGATTACAAGATTAAAAACCAAAGAAACCCTAAGGAGTATAATGTGGGAGAATAACTTCTTAGAATTAGCCTTTATGAAACTTTCCCCAACACTTAGGAGTTCCTAAAAGTTTATTACTACAAAAATCATCATGACCATGCACAAGTTGAGTTCATTACATGGCATACACATTAGTAGTTCATTCCTAAATCATTCATGCATGAATCACTAACTAGGAACATTTCTTATCAAAAGCAAAGCACATTTTCAAAGATGGATCAATTGCGGGACAGAACTGATCCCACTGTTCCGTGACCCTATTATTTTCAAAACTTGGATTTAATACTTGAATTAGATAGATCTTTCGAAGTAGATGAAGATCGATATAAAGTTTGCGAAATTCCGAGTTAAAATGACCAAGTTATGGCCGTTTTAAGTCGGAACTTCCAAATATAGCGAGAAATCCGAATTCAACTAGTCTAGATGTATAGTTTGATTTAATTACATGGTGAGAATCTCATAGGGATTATTCTTGATTGGTAGGTGATTCCGAGCAGGACGACTCTCTACCACCCGATTATTACTATTAAGGAGTTTGGTGACCCATGGCCGAGTGAGTAACTTCCACTCTCAATTAATGCTTGTGAATGTAATGTAGTGGCACTAGTGATGTAGGCAAAGATAAAAGAAATTGTACAAGCATGATGGGGTATGTGGGAATTATTTATGTTGAGAATTGTTGATATGTGAAATGGAACTTAAGGCATATCGAAACCGGGTGTTAAGATATGGTTGTTTTATTAGAATCATATGATGAATGTCTGCGTATACTTGTTGGTCACTTAAAAGAATCGAATTAATGACTATTCGACTCCGACTATAACTGAGTTCATTCATGTCACAATGGGGTTGGAGCATTTGCATTGGTTGGTTTTTCGTGACCCATAAAACGAATGTGAGGTTAATCGTGATCCATAAAACGAGCTTTTAATCAGTTGACCGTGAGCTTAAACGGCGTCGTACCGCAGGATTCGTTAATCTGCTAACCGGGATGGAGGGCGCAAGTCCATCCACATATGATTTCCGGTTGGTCATATGTTTGATGATTTCATTTGTATGGTGCATGCACTTGCTTGAATAATCACTTGTTTGAATGATTGTATCTAATTGCGTTATGGAAGTATTACTCACTAAGCTAGTTAGCTTACGCCCCGATAGTGTTTATCTTTTGCAGCATGAGTTTATATGGCTTAGGCCAAGGCAAGCCACAGCGCAGGTACCGGAGATAGGAGTTTCCCATAGAAGTTTGATTCATTTCTTTTGTATAGACTTCCATTGGAAACTAAGGACTCTGGATGACTGTAATAGACTGTTATTCTTTTGCGGGGGAATGCCCCTTAGATTTTGTAAACCTTAAAGATTTATGCGTTTTGATTTATTATCTATGGCTAATGAATGCCTTGTTAAACTGTTAAACTCCATTTGTCGAAGTATTCTATTGTCGTAAGGGAACGCTTTACATCTACTTAAGACTCCCGAAGGCCCCGGTTAGGAACTCGAGAGTCTTACTTAGTATGTGGCGGACTGTTACGTTTAGGATACCCTACGGGGCGTGACATGGATACTGGTATAGGGTTTTTTTGTTTTTTCGCTGTGTTTTAATAAAATTTTCGAAATTTTATATCAATAAAACCTTACAGTGACCTAATCTTGGTTGAATGAATGTTAAGTATATTGAGACGAGACTTGTTGTAAAGATGTTATATAAGCTAGTATAGATTTAAATTGTCTAAAATTCTCTATGATCACTCTTAACCTACGTAATTAACATGCCACAATTTATGAATAAACTGTACATGCATATCATGTAATGAGTCATATTGCATTAGCTAATATACCTTTGGTGGGACAAAAGTATATTAGCGGAAGGCGGGGGCCTTATTAACATTAAGGATGCGAGATCGTTTAAGTTAACGGAAGTGGGGTAGGCACTTAAAACTACCACAATGAAACAATAGAGGTTATATAACTAAGAGAAAGAGATCGGGGTTATGGTTGCATAACTTATGGACCACTCCACTCAAGATTGGAATTATGGTTGCATGACTTATGGACAATCCTAACCTCGAATGGAGGGCGTAAATCCATTCACATATGGCTCCCGGAAAGTCATATGCTTATATGCTCATTTGCTTATGCATTTCATATGGTTGTTAATAACATGTCTTTATATTTTGTTGTTGAGTATTAAATATTTTGAAATGAATCTTACTAAGCCTGTTAGCTTATACCCCTGTAGTTTTTGTTGCAATGTTCCCATTTTTAGGTAGTTCCGAGAGAACTCTTTTCACAAGACTATCTTTTTTGTTAAGGAACTATTGAAGAAGTCGGGACCTAACTAGAGGCGTGGACTTCTAGGAAAATCTTTTTAACATAAACTTTAATGTTTGCCAGATGGATTTAGATTGGATAGACTTCTATTATTTTGGCGGGGGTATGCCCCCTTAACTTTTGTAAAGACTTAACTTATTTATCTTGTTGTGATTTCTATTCTTAATGCTATTGTATGCCTTCTTAAGACTATTCGATTCAAAGTGTGATCCTAAAAATTATGCAAGTACACCTTACACCCGGTATGAAAACTTATGAGATGACTAAAATTGTCATACTTAAGTTTAAATACCGAGTGTGGTGGGCTGTCGCGTTTTGGATATCCTTTGGGGTATGACAATAACCACCACAGAACAAGAGTCTGGTCCTGGTATCATCAGTCTACCTATAGATGAAATTCGCTATCTCACACCCTAAATCAATTATATAGCCTTTAATAAGGCTATAGAGATAAAACATATCAAATGTGGTCACCTTGCTGTGACTGTCTTCTTGCAGCTCAGTATGTATGCAAGAATGTGGTGGAGCAGCTTGTGCTCAATAGCAAAGAATGTGGTGGCCAATGACTTTGAGGGAACAAATGGTTCATTAGCTCGCTCAGGAGGAATTGGCTAATACCAGTAAGCATCCTGTGTCATCTGATTTTCTCCCTCAGGCTAGTTGTTAGGTAACTGTAAATTCTCCTCTTCCTCATCATATAAACCCCAGGAGTTTTCCCATCTTCTCCATTTTGACTTTCCTAATCTCTCTAAACATCTAAAACTAAAAAGTAGACTAAGCTCTATCAGGTGAATTCTTCAGTGTAGATAAGAACTCAATGGTTAAGTTCTTGTATGCTGGCTCCCAAAAATCAAACAATCTTGTCCAAGCTGGATCTTGGATTATACTTCTAACTCTGTTAGTTAATCCATACTCATCCAGCAAACTCCAATCTAGATATTGGGTGTTCAGAAAATCCATCTTCAATAGCCTCTTTTTCCTATCCTTTGCATACTGTTGACTTGACAGTAGATTCCTAGTTTGTGAACCAGAAGTAGAAGCATCAATAGTCTTATACTTTTTCTGCTTAGGAGCCATTCCTGCAATAATATTAACCATAATTACAAAAGGAAACCTCCTCTCACAATATATCAATATTAGAAGTGTGTTTGAAATAAAGCCTAAGCCTAGTGAATCATGTCATAACATTAATGAACAAGGCTTAGCACAATTCTAATGATCCTAGTGTAATTTTGTTGAATGTACTCATAATATATGCCTAATGCATTTCACCACATGAGTTTAAACAAATCTGAGATCTTAGGCATATCAAACAATGAAGCATATGACATGTAATTGGTATTGAAAAATGTACACTTGCAAAATGAGTTCTAAGCTGGCAACCTAGACCAGCCAGCTTAGACTTGAACGTTAGGAATTCAAAGTTCACTAGGAGAACTATCAAATGTGATTTTCAAAAAAAAAAAAAATCATCAAAATTCTTTTAATCACTTCAAAATCCTATTTTATCTTCAAAATTTGCACAAATTCGAATTCCTAAGTCCAAATTGGAGCAATTAATATCAATTGGAGCTAGATCACAGTACAGAAAACCATTTTATTCATCCAATTTCATTAAAAACACAAAAGCCCCAATTTTCAAATTTCAAATCAACTTTATCAATCAAGAACCCTAATTCACGCATGGACTACAATTCATGAATTATCATATTAGCAAATGTAATCAATCATGCAAGGATCTTAAATCCAACTCCAAAATTTCATCTAAAACATTCAATCTACCAAATCCTACCTAAATCCAAATAAGATAACCCATCTACCAATTTTGACAATCTAATTCTCCAATCAATAGATTTAAAGCATATATGAGCACAAATGCATTAAAGAGAAAAAAAAAAACATTAGATTAGGATACTTACTTGCTTAATGTATTCTAAGTGAGTGGGAGGATGAATGAGGGAATTGGGAGTGCGTGAGAGTATGAGTGGGACAGAGTTGACTGTGAGAAATGAGGAAGAGAGAGAGAGATATACCTATTAAAAATTGAATGTGTAGAGCAAATGCCAACATTTTTATAGACTATGCCGGCGGCTTAGACACTGGTGTATCAAAATTTAATTCTTACCGAGAGCAAATGGCCGACGATTTTCCCATGTTCACTGCCGGCGCACATGTATATGCCACCTTCAATGCTGGCGGCTTTAAAACCCAGGTGCCAGTGTTGGTCGGGGTAAAAAACCCTTAGACATGATGTTTACGCTGCCTTAAACACTAGCGACGTAAATGGTATTGAGTCAGCATTCTAATTAATTTGGCCTTATTTGCAAACGCTGGCTTTAAGCTAGTGGGCTTGAATTTCCAAGTGCCAACGTTCAGCATTTTTCAAATTTTTTTTTATAGGTAATCTCTTTGAATAAATCTCTAAAAATATAGTACTTTAAAAATTAGAATACTTACCTTGCAATACCTTGGAGCTTTCCCAATTTAACCAACTTGTTCCTCATTCTCTCTTTTTTTTTTTTTTTCAAGAGCTACATCTCCCTTGTCAGTTAAAATTCAACTTTCCTCTTTTGCTTGATCTGTACATACTAAAAACTAAGTTAGCAAAAACAAAACAAAAAAAATACTTTAAGTTAGATATGGGTTGCCTCATAAGAAGCGCTTAGTTTAGAGCTGCTTAGCCCTACTTTCCCAATTCTAGTCATGGTTCCTTAAAATTTATGACAGTGGTAGCACTATCATGGTTTTCCCCTTCATAATAATGTTTGAGCAAATGCCCATTTACCTTGAAAATCCAATTATCATTAGTTTTCAATTTCACTGCATCGTAGGGAAAAACTTTTTCAATTTCAAACGGTCCCGACCATCTTGATATTAACTTTCCTGGAAACAACTTCAAATGAGAATTATAAAGTAAAACTTTTTTTTCAGGTAAAAACTCTCGCTTGATAATGTTTCTATCATGCCATTTCTTTGCTCGTTCCTTGTAGATACAAGCATTATCATAAGCTTCATCACTCCATTCGGCCAATTGATCTAATTCAAGTAATCTCTTCTCCCCTGCAGCTTTTTCATCAAAATTTAGGAATTTTATGGCTCAATATGCCTTGTGCTCAAGTCCTACAAGAAGATGACATGATTTACCAAAACAATCATAAATGGGGGCATTCCAATAGAAGTTTAAAAGCAGTTTTATAAGCCTATAATGCATCATCTAATTTTGAAGACCAATATTTTCTAGATGCATTAACTGTTTTTTCCAAAATTCTTTGGATCTCCCTATTGGATACCTCAACTTGTCCACTGGTTTGTAGATGATAGGGGGTAGCAATTTTGTGTGTAACTCCATACTTTGACAAAAGTTTTTTAAATTTCTTGTTGCAAAAATGTGAGCCCCTATCACTAATGATAGCTTTAGGTACCCCAAATCTGGTAAAATATTATTTTTAAAAAATCATAAAACTACTTGGGCATCATTTGTTTATAAAGCAACAGCTTCAACCCATTTTGAAACATAATCTACTACCACAAGTATATTTTGTTTGAAAAGGATGAGGGAAAATGACCATGAAGTCAATTCCCCATACGTCAAAAAGTTTAATTACCAAGATGTTGTTTTGTGGTAATACATGTTTCTTTGAAATGTTACCAGTCTTTTGACATTGAGCACATGATATTATGTATTTTCTGCAATCACGAAAAAATTAGGCCAATAAAATCCAGATGATAAGATGTAAATCCCTGAAGTTTTATGATCAATTAAAGCTTAAACCCTAATTAGAGTCAATCAGATTTCTAAAATCAACAAAACCCTAGTCTACCTAACCGCTTAAGTCTAGCATCCCTGTTTAAGAAACCCTAAAAGAGTAAGAAAGAGTTTAGTGAATAGAATAGTTTGTAATTACCTATGAAAGCTTAAAAAGATCAGTTTAGTAAAACCGCGACTCATTTTGAACCTGATCAGACACAGTTCTAGAAAAATGTGTTTCAGGACTTGGAATAGTAAAATATTCCGAATATACCCTTAGACTCATAAAAATGTAAGATTTTCAAAAATATCAATTTGATAATTTTTCAGTAGCTAAAAATATCAGATATCGTATTTATACGAGTTTTTTCTTACTGCCGGTACTTAAATTGTCATGTCTACTTTACATTACACTATTTACTACTATTCTATACTATTTATCTATCTCTACTTTTTCTTACAACCTACTCTTACAACTCATACCTCTATTTCTTACAAATTTTCTTTTCCAATACAACTTCACATCTTTCATATCTTACTTTTAATTAACAAAAATATAAAAATATAAATTTTTTTCTCTCCCTCTCCCTCAAATTAGCGTCGGCCCCTCTCCCTCTTCTCTCCAATTTGTTTCATTTTTATTTATTTAATTAACACAAATTATCTCCCATATTTTCCTATAAATACCCTCTCTTACTTCCACTTCTTTCACACCTTTCCTACACTAAAGTTACTCTCCCAAATTTCTACAAGAAATCTCTCCCAAGAAGTTCTCTCTAGTTTAGTTCTTTTAGGTAATTTTTTCAAGTCCTCTTTATGTTTATTTACTTAGTATGAGCTTAGTGTATGTTTTCTAAACCATGAAGGTTAAAGAAAGCAACAATAGGTTCATACTTTATTTTTGTTCATGATCTAATTTCTTTATGTTGCTTTTATGTTTATAACTATCTAATATATCTATGTAGCTATATATATCATTTAGAGCATATAAGCTCATTTGTTTTGCAATTTATTTACTTTCTTGCAATTTATTTATATTCATATTATTTTTAAGACTAGTCTTTCTAGTCTTAGACTTGTCCTCATCAAGTCAAAATATTTTCTTTTTCTTTTTCTTTTTCTTTTAGGGACTAGTCTTTTCTTAGTCCCGGGATATCTTGATGAAGCTAAGGTTCCAATACTTGATTTATTTCCTTATTAACTTATTCTTTCAAGTTATTATATTTCTTTATATTTCCATAACTTTATGATTCGTAATCATGCATGAACATAATGATTTTGTCTCAACAAAATAAATAAGAAAATGTTTTCTTGAAAATAAAGATTCTTTTCTAGAAATAAGAAGTAATTTTCTTAAACAAACTTTTCTAAGAAATCTAGAGGAGCTCATAAACATACATAGAAAAGAACTTTTTGAAATAACCAAAAGTTTTACTAAAACTTCACTTTTTATCAAGTATTAGAAATTCTTTTCGTCAAAATAGAATAATCTCAAGAAACAAAGAAATTATTTCTCTAAATATAGAATTGTTATTACTTTCAAAAAGTGTTGAAAAACTAAGCTTAGAAAATAAAATCATTCCTTAGGAATTTAAACAGATTACGGAAATTAAATACTCATTTGAAATAACTTAAGATATTTTCAAAGCAAAATAAAAAGGAATATTTCAAAAGTTCTCACTTTCCAAAAATATTTAAAAGACTTTACTTTTCATAGTTTGAGACAACTTCATTAACTTCATACATTCAATATGAGTTACTTAACATATGTTTATACATTTCAAAGGTTTTACAAGCTATTATATTACCTATCTCTTCAAAATGAGCTTTGGATAAAAGAAAGAAAACAAGTTTATAAAAATTCGTGGTGAATCTGCTCGCCACTTTTTCGGAGCCCAAACAACTTAGTTTGATGAAAATAAGTTTAGAAATAGATAGATCCTTTCGAATAGGTAGAAAACGGTATATTATATGCAAGATTCCGAGTTAAAATGAGCAAGTTATGGCCATTTTAAGTTGGAATTTCCTTTTACACGATTTTACCGCGATTTTAAGAAAAGTTTAGAATTTTTAAGAATAGAAATTCTATGAAAAACTCATTTTGGGTATTTCATCTTATTTAGGTGAAGGAGGAACCGAGATCACTTTCCCGGAAGATTACTTCGATTAGGATCTACCGACATGGAGTGAGTTAATCCTTTACTAAGTTACATTTCCTTGTTTTGTGCTTGTAAGTAGTAGCACTAGCAATTAAGAAAAAGATAAATGAATATTTGTTGTGTGACTTGGAATTATGATTGGTTGAATATAAGTTAAGAATATCGAAAGAAGGTTTGATAAATAAATTGTGATTCTTTTATTGATATGATGAAAATTGTGTTGATCGCCTTTAACTTAAACTCAACATTATTTAGTTAAATATATATTGAAATTAATTCATGCATATCATAATTGTGAGTCACATTTATTTCACTACTATTCTTCGTGTGGGGAAACGAAGAAATAGTAGTGGTGGCTAGTAGGAGCCGAAAAGTCTACATGGGCTAGTAGGAGCCATGAAGTCTATAGGGCGAGCAAGAGCCAATAAATCTACAGATATTGATGGTCGTATGGGCCTGTAACCTCCTAACCCTCGACATGGAGGGCGTAAAATTCATGCTACACTTGATTTTCGGTTAATCATGTGTATTTTGTTTGCTCATATGTTTGGTGCATTATCATATGATTATTTAAATACTTGTTTGAATTATGGAAATGTCTTGTAGATGGAATTATCTCACTAAGCTAGAGTTGCCTATACCCTTATAGCTTTTTGTTACAGTATGATTACCTTTGGTTGGCCCCAAGGAGCCCCGTATACGACGTACGAGCTTAAGCTACTAGGAGTTTTTGGGAGAAGCTATATGTATTTAAGTTTTGAACATAGGCTTCTAGGAAAATCTTTATAGTAGGCTTGTGTTATAGTTGCTATTATCTTGTTGATAGACTCTTAAGACGGGGGAATGCTCCTAAGATGATGTAAGGAATTATTATTTAAATGAAGGTTTCATGTTTATCTATATAGGTTCTTGCTTGCTTTTATTATCGACTTAAATGTAATACCCTGTGAGTCTCCTACTATCTTAGAAGCACGCCTTGCATGTAATATCAAAGCTCCTGCATGACTAAGGTTGTCATTCATTAGCTTTAATATTATATGCGGTGGACTGCCACGTTTAGGGTACCCTCCGGGGCGTGACATAAGACCTTAGCTGCAATCCTTTAAAGACCAAAATGACCTCCTGCTTCTTTTGAATGACAGTGTTCAATAATACTAAGCTGTTCAGATTCAGGCACATAGCATCTAATCACTTGATCAACACATTTATTGAAAAAATATGGTTCATCCCAAAAGTAACTTTTCACATCATGCAAAAACTTCTTCTTTTGTTGATAAGACAAACCATATGGAGTGATTTTGCTAACCAAGTAATTGACATAATCAGCATACCAAGGCAAACGTAGGATCTCTGCTGCATGTAATTGTTCATCAGGAAACTTTTCATTAATAGGAATATCCAAACTATTACATTCTAGTCTAGACAAATGATCGGCAATTACATTATCAGTTCCCTTCTTATCTTTGATCTCAAGATCAAACTCTTGTAGTAGCAATATCCATCTAATTAACCTAGGTTTGGCATCAGCTTTAGCAAACAAATATTTCAAAGCAGCATGATCAGTATATACTATGACTTTAGATCCTATCAGGTAAGGTCTAAACTTATCACAAGTAAATATAACAGCAAGAAGCTCTTTCTCAATTGTGGCATAGTTTATTTGAGCCTCATTCAAAGTCCTACTAGCATAATATATAACATGAAACAATTTACCTTTTCTCTGACCCAATACTACTTCCACAGCAAAGTCGTTGGCATCACACATGAGTTCAAAAGGTAGCTCATAGTCAGGTGCAATAATCACTGGTGTAGATGTGAGTTTTTCCTTCAATAAATTAAATGCTTGCAACCATTTTTCATCAAAATTGAAGACAGAATCTTTTTCAAGAAGATTACACAAAGATCTAGAAATTTTAAAGAAGTCTTTTATGAATCTTCTATAGAAGTTAGCATGTCCTAAGAAACTTCTGACTCCCTCAACATTTATGGGTGGTGGCAACTTCTCTATTATTTCAGCTTTGGCCTTATCAACTTCAATTCCTTTCTCTGAAACTTTATGACCTAACACAATCCCTTCTCTTACCATGAAATGACATTTTTCCCAATTTAAAATTATATTTGTTTCTTTGCATCTTTGAAGAACATTGGCTAAGTTTACTAAACATGTTTCAAAAGACTTTCTAAAAACAGAAAAATCATCCATGAATATCTCAATAAAATTTTCAAGCATGTTAGAAAAAATGGCCATCATACACCTCTGAAGCGTAGCAGGTGTCACGCCCCGAAGGGTACCCTAAACATGGCAGTCTATCGTACACAATATTAAAGCCTAGGATTGACCGCCTCAGTCATGCGAAGGCTTCCATACTATGTACAAGGCGTCTAACACATGGAGGAGACACATCGGAATGATACATTTTATGTTGATACAACTTGAGTAATCAATGTAAAGGGAATTCAATTCACTATTCTTCAAAATACAAATCATTAAACTTCAATTACAATTCATCAAAAGATTTCACTACATAAAACTATTACAAGACAAAACATAAAACATATCTAATAACTGCAAGCATCTTTATTTCCTGCCGGAATCCCGAAGTCATTCTCGGCTTCCACTATCTCGGCCCCCACTTAGCATTCTTGAGATAACATGTTCATTTAAACATCTATTGGGGTATAAGCTACACTAGCTTAGTGAGAATTCCCTTAATTCCATACTATAACAAGCAAGTTATAATCATCCATATGCTATGCACGAACAAACACATGAGCAAACAATTATGTATGGGTATTTGGAACCCACACACAGAACGGATTTATGCCCTCTGTATCTTGGGTTAGGAATGGTATTGAAGTCTATACAACCGCTGTCACGCCCCATAGGGTATTCTAAACGTAACAGCCCGCCACATACTATATAAGACTCTCGAATTCTCTATCCGAGCCCTTCGGGAGTCTTGTATAGATGTAAAGCGTCCCTTTACGACAATAGAATACTCAACCAATGGAGTTAAGTAGTTTAATGTGCCATTCATTAGCCATAGATAATAAACCAAAATGCATAAATATACTTTACAAAATCTAAGGAGCATTCCCCTGCAAAATAATATCAAGTCCATTACAGTCATCCAGAGTCCTTTAGTTTCTAACGGAAGTCTATACAAAAATGAAGTAAACTTCTATGGGAAACTCCTATCTCCGGTACCTGAGCTGTGGCTTGCCTCGGTCTAAGCCAATTAAACTCGTGCTGCAATAAGTAAAAACTATGGGGGCATAAGCTAACTAGCTTAGTGAGTAAGAACTTCCATATCACAATTAAGTACAATTCATTCAAACAAGTGATTATTCAAGCAAGTGTATGCATCAGACAACTGAGTTCAACAAACATATGACTAACCGGAAATCATATGTGGATGGACTTGCGCCCTCCATCCCGGGTTAGCAGATTAACGAATCCCGCGGTACGAGGCCGTTTAAGCTCACGGTCAACTGAACAATAATTCGTTTTATGGATCACGATTAACCAACCATTTCGTTTTATGGATCACGATTAACCAACATATTCGTTTCATGGATCACGAAAAACCAACCAATGCTAATGCTCCACCCCCATCGTGTTATGAATGAATCCAATTACAATTGAAGTCAAATATACATTAATTCAATTCTTTTAGGTGGCCAACTATTATTCGCAGACATTCAATATAAAATACTAGCTAATCAATCAATAGCTTAAAACCGGTTTCGATATTCCTTAAGTTCCACTTCACACATCAACGCAGACAATTATATAACTCCCATATACCCCATCATACATATCCATTTTTATCTTTGCCTACACCACTAGTGCCAGTACATTACAATCACAACCATTAATTGAGAGTGGAAGTAGTACTCACTCGGCCATTGGACGCGGTCTTTCTGGTAGTAATAATCGGACGGTAAGGTCATCTTGCTCGGGATCACCTACCAAGTAAGAATAATCCTAATGAGATTCTCACCATGTAACTAATCCAAGCTATGCATCTAAACTAGATGAATTCGGAATTCTCGCTATTTGCGGAAGCTCCGACTTAAAACGGCCATAACTTGGTCATTTAACTCGGAATTTCGCAAATTTTATATCGATCTCTATCTACTTCGAAAGATCTATCAATTTCTAATATTATTTTCAAGTTTTGAAAACATTAAGGCCACGGAACAGTAGGATCAGATCTGTTTCGTAAATCCCCCAATTCCAAAAATTTGTTTTGCTTTTGATGAAAAATGTTCCTAGTTGATGATTCATGTATAGATGGTATATGAATAATTTCCTAACATGAATGTCATGTAATGAACTCAACATGTGCATGGTCTTGATGACTTTTGATGGTGAACTCTTATGAACTCCTAATTGTTATAAAATTCCACAAAGGTTATTCCTAAAGAGTTATTCTTTCCAATTTTACATTCCCTAGGGTTCCTATGATTTTATTCTTGAAATTCACTTGTTATCTAAATAAAATAACTTCTCAAAGTCTATATTAATCATGAACTTCATTTATGCATAAAAATCCACATTTTTCATTTGGTAAACATGTTTTTAAATAAGCAACTTGTAAAAATCCAAATTTTGTAAATTTCATTTCCTTGCATTTTTGTTATAAGAAAACTTGTTTAGGGCATCAAAAATTGAAGCTCCAATATATCTATCATCTAAAGGCTTTATTTACTCATAATCATGCCATCTCAACGTGGATACTAAGTGTTTATGTGGGCATCACCCAAAAATACGAATTTGACTATACATCTATATATCCATATTTTTCATTCCAACTTTACTACATGTTTTACATTTTCCTCATGCCTAAACTCATTTAAACTTATGATGAAAATCATTCCTTCAAGATACCTATTGCACATACCCTTCATTTTTCATATGAAATATGAATTTAAAGATGGTTTTGGTGGTTTTGAAATAGGGTTCTAAATCCATCCGAATTTCCAACAAGTCATTTCTAACAAACCTTTTCTTTTCAATCTTCTGCCTTCTACACATGTAGATCTACCATCTAACCTATCTATACATGAACAAGACTACATTTTTATGATCATCAATGCATGGAAACTAAAATAACTATATGAACATACATGTAGATGGAGATGTGGATGTCTAGACATTAGATCTACTAGATATAATGCATGAATCATAAACTTCATGGCATGAACATCAATATATATGCAAGATCTCTACTCTACATGCATGAACAAGAAGATATCTTAACATAAACTCATGTAAACACTAGATTCATGTCTTGTGATGGCTTAATATTCTTGGTCAAGTGTTTTCATGTCCTAACATGAGCTCATTGGGATTAAATGAGAAAACACACAAGAGATAGCTTTGCCATTACAAGATCTAGAAGAACAAAGCTTAAATCAACATACCAATGGAGATCAAAGATTAGAAATGAAGAAGATTTGAGTTGGAAATGTGAGAGTGGGAGAGGGGAGGCTCACGACACTAATGGGGAGAGGAGGAAGAGAGGTTTTCTCTTTTGAAAAAATTTAACAAGTGAAAATGAAGAGAGAGAGTGAACATTTAGTTTATATATTACATGCATTAGGGTTTTAGATGAATAAAATTGAGTAAATAAAACAAAAGAGAGGAAATTTGGGGGGGAGGGGGGGGGGGGGGGGGGGGGGGTGCGCGGCGTTGGCCATTAGGATAGTGTGTGTGTGTGTGTTTTAAATTTTTGATATTTTGTAATTTAGTAATTAAAATGTAATAAATGTAATAATTAATTAAGAGACAAAATTCATTGGAAAAGAAAATTGAAATGAGTAGTTGTAAGGATGTAAGAATAGGGTATGGGTAGTGTGTAGTGTAGGTTGTACTTGTGAATAGTAGACAAGACATCTACTTTACCGGTTGTAACGAAAACACGGGAAAAGCTATAACTGTAATTTTTATAGCCCGGAAAATTATAAAATTGATATTTTTGGAATCCTTATAAAATTACGGTTCTAATGAATATTCCGAACATTTTTCTGAGTTCGTGGTCCGGGGCACGCTTTTCCGTAATTGAGCTCGGGAAGGCCCGAATTGAAAAATTCCCGAATTTAAAACTTTCAAAGGTCTAAAATACTTTAGAACAATAATTCAACTTCATTTACTTTATAAAACTTCTTTTATTATGAAACCGAAGGAAAGCCGGATTTAGGGTTCCTAAGCTCTCTCACTAGACTCAAACGACCGGATTAGGGTTTCGCTTTTCAACTCCCGGGGTTTCTTAACTACTGAGATACCGGGTTTACAACCTCCCCACCTTAAATAAAGTTTTGTCCTCAAAACGGAACTGACGTACCTTGTCTTCAAATAACTCGGGGTACTTCCTCGGATCTCATCTTCAGCTTCCCAGGTTGCTTCCTCAAAGGCATGATTCCTCCATAACACTTTGACGTAGTGAATGTCTTTGTTTCGTAGCCTTTGGTTTTCTTATCCAATATCTTCACTGGGTGTTCCTCATATGTCAGGTTTTCCTTCAGCTGAATTGGTTCCAACTCCAGAATCCTTTCGGGTCGGCAACGTACCTCCTCAATACTGACACATGGAATACATTGTGGATCCCGGACAAATTTGGTGGCAAGGCTAGCCGATATCAGATCTCCGACTTTTCCAAGATTTCAAAAGGTCCAATGTATCTCGGGCTTAACTTCCCTTGTGTACGCATCCTCTTAATACTTTTAATCGGGTTTATCTTTAGGTACACATGATCACCCACCTTGAATTCAAGTTCTCTTCTTTTCAAGTCTGCCCAACTCTTTGCCGGTCCTGAGCTTCTTTCATTTTCGCTGAATCAACCTCACTTTATCTGGCTTCTTGTACCAATTCCGGCCCAATAGCTACCTTTTCCACTTCATCCCAAAAGGGGATCTACAGCCGTCCATACAAGCTTCATACGGTGGCATCTGAATGGTGGAGTGATAGCTGTTATTGTAGGCAAACTCAATTAGATGTACATGACTATCCAACTCCCTTTGAATTCCAAGGCACACGCTCTCAGCATGTCTTCCAGGGTTTGGATCGTCCGCTCAGACTGTCCATCGGTCTGAGGGTGATAAGCCGTACTAAAATGCAATTTAGTGCCCAAGCTCTTTTGCAGCTTGTCCAAAACTTGGACACAAATCTCGGGTCTCTATCTGAAATAATCCCTGCAGGTATGCCATGTAACGTACGATCTCCTGATATAGATCTTGGCTAATCTTTCCATTGAGTAGGTCATATTTATGGGTAAGAAATGCGCCGACTTGGTTAACCGATCCACTATCACCCATATTGCATCACAACCAGATGGAGTCTTGGGAAAACCACACACAAAATCCATGGATATCTGATCCCACTTCCATTCAGGAATGGGTAAAGGCTTTAGCAATCCACCCGGTCTCTGGTGCTCTACTTTCACCTGTTGCATCGGACATTTCATTACATAATCTGCCACATCTCGCTTCATGCCATTCCACCAATAGCGGCTTTCAAATCTTGATACATTTTGGTACCTCCCGGATGCATGGTATATCGGAGTTGTGAGCTTCACTCATTATTTCCTTCCTCAACTCTCGTCCTCTGGTACACAACCTTCCTTCATTCGGATCATCTCATCATCTATTACAAAGTCAAGGTACTTTCCTACTTGGGTTTCCCTTTTTATCTTTTGTATCACTTCGTCATACCTTTGGGCTTCTTTGATCTTCTATAGGGTCGGTTCCAGTGCCAGGTTGGATATCTCAAGCTCAGCGCTTTGGTCTATGAACTCAATCCTTAGCTTCTCAAACTCCTTAATCAAATCTCTTTGACTTGTGATCAAGGCGGCTACTTCCCGTGATTTTCCGACTTAGGGCATCCGCGACCGCATTAACTTTCCCTGGACAGTAATTTATTCCCAGATCATAATCTTTTATTAATTCCAGCCATCTCCTTTGTCTCATGTTTAGCTCTTTCTGTGAACAGGTATTTAAGACTTTTATGATCGTGTATATCTCACCTTTGTCCATATAGATAATGTCTCCATAGCTTCAAAGCGAAGACAACGGCAGCTAATTCCAAATCATGTGTAGGGTAGTTCTGCTCATGTGGTCTCAATTGCCGAGAAGCATATGCAATAACTTTCCCTTCCTGCATCAAGACACATCCAAGGCCATTCCTTGAGGCGTCACTGTGCACCGTATAGGACTTTTCTGGGTCTGGTAAAACTAAGATCGGTGCCGATACCAATCGTCGTTTCAATTCCTGAAAGCTCTGTTCCCTCTTGTCCGTCCAAACGAATTTCTCATTCTTTTGAGTCAATTGAGTCAGTGGCTTGGCTATCTTAGAGAAGTCCTTCACAAACTTGCGATAGTAGCCAGCTAATCCCAAGAAACTTCTTACTTCGGTAACCGTTTGCGGTGGTTTCCAATCCACTACAGCCTTGATCTTTTCGGGGTCAACTGATATCCCTCACCGGTTACTACATGTCCAAGAAATGATATTTGTCCAACCAAAAATCACATTTGGACAGTTTGGCGTATAACTTGTTATTCCTTAAGGTTTGCAACGCCAAACGAAGATGTTCCTCGTGTTGCTCTTTGGTCTTCGAATATATGAGGATGTCGTCTATGAAGACTATCACACACTTATCCAAAAGTGGCTTATAACTCTGTTCATAAGGTCCATAAATGCAGCTGGTGCATTAGTCAGCCCGAACGACATCACCAGAAACTCGTAGTGTCCATAACGAGTACGAAAAGCCGTCTTTGGTACATCCTCAGGCTTAATCCTCAACTGATGATATCCCGAACGCAAATCAATGCGTGAAAACACACAAGCCCCTTAGTTGATCAAACAAATCATCAATTCTTGGCAAGGGATACCGATTCTTGACAGTCACTTTATTCAACTCACGATAGTCGATACACAATCTCATCGATCCATCTTTCTTCTTTACAAACAAAACGGGTGCCCCATGGCGATACACTTGGTCTTATGAATTTTTGATCCAAAAGTTCTTGCAACTGTGTCTTTACTCCTTCAACTCAGCCGGTGCCATCCGGTATGGTGCTTTGGATATCGGTTCGGTGTTTGGAGCCAAAACAATCTCAAAATCAATTTCTCTTTTTGGTGGTAATCCGGTAAGATCTCTGGAAACACATCCAATATATTTTACCACCGGTATATCCTTTCCTCACGGTTTCTCTTCATCCACACCTTCAATGGTATTCTCTTCATCCTCCATCATCAACTCAAACGAGTTTACACCAAACCTTCTCGGGACTAGGGTTTCTCCCACAAATTCTACTTTTTCCCCATTTGATCATAAAACTACTGTTCTTTTGACAATCCACTATTGCTTTTACCTTGCTTAGCCAACTCATTCCGAGGATAACTTCGTATTTATTCATCTCCAATATTATTAAATCACTTTTGGAGCTGTGTCCATGAACTTCCAATGGACAATCCTTTATCAATTCTCGGGTTGACACAACACTTCCTGGGGGTCTTAATCCTCAAACTAACCGTAGTTGTGGCTATAGGCAATCCCAGTTGGTTAGCCAAACTATTGGTGATGAATGAGTGAGTCGCTCCCGTGTCAAATAAAACATAAGCCTCCACGCTATTCACCCGTATGTGTCCTGAGGTCAACAAATATCCATCACATATGAACCCTAAACACTCTTAAGGCTATCTACATAGGGTTCCTACTTCCAGCTTTCCCATAACATATTCAATTTCATTCAGCAACAATTCAAATTAATAACTTAAATTTTACTAAGGAGGGTTTCTGTTACTAACCTGTCACCAGGCCGCATCGTGCCGCTTTGATCCAGGCTGCCAATTCCACATCCTCTCCTCATCTTCTCACCATCCACTGGCCTTCGAAGTTATATAACCTCATCCCATGCATTGCTGAAGCTGCTCGGCTCCCACTTTTGTTACCCGACCTCATGGGGTTGGTATTACTTGAAGTTCCAAAGGGTCGAGCGGCCACGCTTTTCCTGGGGACATTCAGAGGCTAGGTGTCCCTTTTCCTTACAAATAAAGCAAGTCACGGCCAGCTTCTTCGGGCATGTATAAACCATGTGGCCAGCATCACACAAAAGTAACATTTATTCCTCAACAGCGGACATTGCCTGGGAGCATGTGTCCCCTTACATTTCCAGCACGTGACATTGGTCTTAATCTGGGTCGGCTTACTACTAGACTCATCCTTAAACCCTGGTACGGTCTGTACCTCTTTCCTTTGAATCCTGAACTCGAGGCGTCAAACGGCCTCTTTCCAAATACCCTCTTTTCAGGCTCCTGGTACTTCCTTTTTCTGGCCCCTTCAATTACCCGGGCCTTCTCTACCATTTCAGGATATGTCCTAACTCCAAACTCTTCCAACTTGATCCGCAATTCCTCATCTAAGCCTCCCAAAATACTTGCTTCTTCAATTCTTCACTATCCCTGAAAGACTCAGGTGCATACTGCAGCAAGTGGACGAACTCGGTTTCATACTGTTCTACTGTCCTCCCCTTTTGCTTAACATGGAGGAAATCAGCACTATATTTCACTCTCAAGCTGGAGGGAAAATAATTGTTCAGAAATTCCCGACGAAAGGTTTCCCAAGTGACCGGGGAAGTCAAGTTCCTTCTCTTGGAGTCCCACCAGACCCTCGCGTTATACCTCAGCATATATGTTCCATATTCCAACTGCAGATAAGGTGGAATTTCATATGCAGCAAAAGAACGCTCAATTTGAGCCAACCAGTCCTCGGCTTCATCTGGTTTACCGAATGCTCCATCAAAATACCGGTTGCTCTTAATAAAGTCCGGTAAGGAGCTTCGGTGGGGTCCTGTATGGCGGGGGTGGTGGCAATGGCACATTATAGGAATGCTCCTCTTGTGGAGGGTGCCTCTGCAGTCATTTCCCGATGATCTGGGTGGTGGATGTGGGGCCGAATCCCGGCACTTTGCCCTGGTGTGGGTTCTGAACCGGGTTCTGATTTTGGATGAAGGTGTTCAGAAGATTGGCCAATTGTCCAATCGCATTTAACACATCACCCTGTTGATTTGAGGCGCAACTCCTGAGGGTTAGGTGGAGGTGCAGCCGGTTGATCGGCTTCATTCGGAAGAGACCCTTGTTCCCGATTCCGAATCCGTCGGTTTCGTCTGTTTATACATTGTTTAATGAATTTTTAGTATTCTTAGGAGGTTTTAGATTTGAAAGGACTGATTTGTTAACAAAGTTCAAAAATTGCGAAAATTTGGAAATCAAACTTAGAAAGAAATGGAATTTCATAAATTCATATAATCATAAGGAGAATAAAAGAATTCATACATAGAGTAACAAGTTGAAATTTCATAACAATAATGTGAATGAATGAATGCTCATGCAATCTATATGCGGTTAATGTTCTTTATGCCTCATGTCTAGCATGCATGCTTTTCACAACTCCTTTCCTTTGAAATAAACACGATCTTCATTACTTTAGCGAGCCATACAAATATTACATCAAGATTTTTGTCCCCAAAATTTGGCTAGCTATACTCCAATTCCGATTCTAAACATTTTCCCTATTCCCGAAACATGACAAAATACAGGGAAAAAGAAGCAATAAAATACTAACTATCCTGAAATCCTAAGGCAAATTGGCATCCCGCATTGCCTACTACAAAATAAGAAAATCAGGACTCCACTTGGACTTCATGGGTTAGCTATCATCTCGGTCTCTACTCATCACTAGAGTCATCGGAGGTCGAGCTAGGAGGTCGTCTCCTGCTAGAAGAACCACCGTCGTCCCGTCGGATAAACAAACTAAGGTATTCCCTCGTAGTCATCCTCCGCTTCCTAGTAGGTCGGACTAAAGGTTCTTGGTCTTCACTTTCCTCCTCTTCCTCATGCCTTGCCCTTCCCTCGGGCTCACTTCATTCTCCTCACCTCTAACTTCAGGCTCACTCACTTGAGTCTCCACTACCTCTTTCTCTCACGGCTCTCCACCCATGCCTTCTACCTCCATAGGCTCGGGGGCCACAGGTTCTACTACTATATCAAGTAGGGGATTTTCTCCCTCCATATAAACATCTCTCCACTCATGGGGTCAAACTCGGGTTCCACCCTACCACTATCCGGTATCTCCAGCTCCCGATTAAAATCCCATACAATTTGGTTGGGTTCCGGATTCACTTCGCTTCCGGCTCGATAGGTGGGGTAGGGGTTCTAGGGACTACATTTTCTTCCCATTAGGATCCTCCTCGGGGTCCTCTTCTTCTTCTTCTCTTCTTCCTCATTCTCTTCAATACAGGCGCCCATTCAATTGCATGCCTATGTCAGTGGCTGGAGGTGGAGCTATCACTCGGGGTGGGAGAATGTCTAAATAAACCGCATGCCAAGTGATATGGTTCCATGCGTCTGCTATGTTCCAATCATGGTGGTCATACAAGTTGTCATGGGCATACACATATAAGGGTCCTATAGGGATCCATACCCTAAAATCTGGAGGGGTTCGGTTTCCCCCATTCTTCAAAATAAATGTAGCCTCCCTAGTCATGGGCCGCGCCCATACTCAACCATGATTCTCTCCAAAGTATAAATCGTCTCCAATTTAGTCCAACTCCTTCTCCCCATGGGATCATACCTCAACCGGTCGACTACAGCAGCCCACCTTGTGTATCTCAATCCATCTTTCCACAGTTTGAACATTTCCCCTATAGTCCGGGGATGTCTGGCTAGGGCAAAGTCTTCGCACAATTCTCTAACCTTAACCTATACTCCACCATAGTCTCATCATTCCTCTTGGTGAAGTTCTGGCCCGTTCCCTGGTCTCACCCAAGGAGACCTACAACAATATAAGACTCCTAATCAGACTTAGCAAGAAAACTTTTTAACTCCATTTGAACCTATTAGTTAGATTTCTAAGTCCGGTTTCTTTTAATTCTATTGTCTTGTTTTATAACCTAGGGCTCTGATACCAACTTAAACTGTCACGCCCCATAGGGTATCCTAAACGTAACAGCCCGCCACATACTATAAGACTCTCGAATTCCCTATCCGAGCCCTTCGGGAGTCTTATATAGATGTAAAGCGTCCTTTACGACAATAGAATACTCAACCAATGGAGTTAAGTAGTTTAATGTGGCATTCATTAGCCATAGATAATAAACCAAAACGCATAATTATACTTTACAAAATCTAAGGGGCATTCCCCGCAAAATAATATCAAGTCCATTACAGTCATCCAGAGTCCTTTAGTTTCCAACGGAAGTCTATACAAAAATGAAGTAAACTTCTATGGGAAACTCCTATCTCCGGTACCTGAGCTGTGGCTTGCCTCGGTCTAAGCCAGATAAACTCGTGCTGCAATAAGTAAAAACTATGGGGGCGTAAGCTAACTAGCTTAGTGAGTAAGAACTTCCATATCACAATTAAGTACAATTCATTCAAACAAGTGATTATTCAAGCAAGTGTATGCATCAAACAAATGAGTTCAACAAACATATGACCAACCGGAAATCATATGTGGATGGACTTGCGCCCTCCATCCCGGGTTAGCAGATTAACGAATCCTGCGGTACGACGCCGTTTAAGCTCACGGTCAACTGAACAATAATTCGTTTTATGGATCACGATTAACCAACAATTTCGTTTTATGGATCACGATTAACCAACATATTCGTTTTATGGATCACGAAAAACCAACCAATGCTAATGCTCCATCCCCATCGTGATATGAATGAATCCAATTACAATTGAAGTCAAATATACATTATTCAATTCTTTTAGGTGCCAACAAGTATTCGCAGACATTCAATATAAATACTAGCTAATCATCAATAGCTTAACACCCGGTTTCGATATTCTTAAGTTCCATTTCACACATCAACACAGACAATATATAATTCCCATATACCCCATCATACATATCCATTTTATCTTTGCCTACACCACTAGTGCCACTACATTACAATCACAATCATTAATTGAGAGTGGAAGTAGTACTCACTCGGCCATTGGACGCCGGTCTTTTAGTAGTAATAATCGGGAGGTAGGTGTCGTCTTGCTCGGGATCACCTACCAAGTAAGAATAATCCTAATGAGATTCTCATCATGTAACTAATCCAAGCTATGCATCTAAACTAGATGAATTCGGAATTCTCGCTATTTGCGGAAGCTCCGACTTAAAACGGCCATAACTTGGTCATTTTAACTCGGAATTTCGCAAATTTTATATCGATCTCTATCTACTTCGAAAGATCTATCTATTTCATATTATTTTCAAGTTTTGAAAACATTAAGGTCACGGAACAGTAGGATCAGATCTGTTCGTAAATCCCCAATTCCGAAAATTGTTTTGCTTTTGATGAAAAATGTTCCTAGTTGATGATTCATGTATAGATGGTATATGAATGAATTCCTAACATGAATGTCATGTAATGAACTCAAATATGCATGGTCTTGATGATTTTGATGATGAACTCTTATGAACTCCTAATTGTTATAAAATTCCACAAAGGTTATTCTAAAGAGTTATTCTTCAATTTTACATTCCCTAGGGTTCCTATGATTTTATTCTTGAAATTCACTTGTTATCTAAATAAAATAAGTTCTCAAAGTCTATATTAATCATGACCTTCATTTATGCATAAAAATCCACATTTTTCATTTGGTAAACATGTTTTTAAACAAGCTACTTGTAAAAATCCGAATTTTGTAAATTTCATTTCCTTGCATTTTCCTTATAAGAAAACTTGTTTAGGGCATAAAAAATTGAAGCTCCAATATATCTATCATCTAAAGGCTTTATTTAACTCATAAAACATGCCATCTAAGCTTGGATACTAAGTGTTTATGTGGGCATCACCCAAAAATACGAATTTGACTATACATCATATCCATATTTTTCATTCAACTTTACTACTTGTTTTACATTTTCCTCATACCTAAACTCATCAAACTTATGAAAATTATTCCTTCAAGATATCTATTGCACATACCCTTCATTTTTCATGAAATATGAGTTTAAAGATGGTTTTGGTGGTTTTTAAAGTAGGGTTCTAAATCCATCCGAATTTCCAACAACCATTTCTAACAAAACCTTTTCTTTTTCAATCTTTGCCTTCTATACAGAGATCTACACTGACCTATCTATACATGAACAAGACTACATTTTTATGATCATCAATGCATGGAAACTAAAATAACTATGATCATACATGTAGATGAAGATGTGGATGTCTAACATTAGATCTACTAAATATATGCATGAATCATAAACTTCATGGCATGAACATCAATATATATGCAAGATCTCTACTTTACATGCATGAACAAGAAGATATCTTACATAAACTCATCTAAACACTAGATCCATGTCTTGTGATGGCTTGATATTCTTGTTCAAGTGTTTTCATGTCCCTAGCATGAGCTCATTGGGATTAAATGAGAAAACACACAAGAGATAGCTTTGCCATTACAAGATCTAGGAAGACAAAGCTTAAATCAACATACCAATGGAGATCAAAGTAGAAATGAAGAAGATTTGAGTTGGAAATGTGAGAGTGGGGAGGGGGAGGCTCACGGCACTAATGGGGGAGAGGAAGAGAGGTTTTCTCTTTTGAAAAAATTTAGACAAGTGAAAATGAAGAGAGAGAGTGAACATTTAGTTTATATATTACATGCATTAGGGTTTTAGATGAATAAAATTGAGTAAATAAAACAAAAGAGAGGGAAATTAGAGGAGGGGGGGGGGGGGGGGGGGGGGGGAAGGGGGCACCGGCCATTAGGATAGTGTGTGGTGTGTGTGTGTTTTGAATTTTTGATATTTTGTAATTTAAGTAATTAAAATGTAATAATTAATTAAGAGAAAAATTTCATTGGAAAAGAAAATTGAAATGAGTAGTTGTAAGGATGTAAGAATAGAGTATGGGTAGTGTGTAGTGTAGGTTGTACTTGTGAATAGTAGACAAGACATCTATTTACCGGTTGTAATGAAAACATAGGAAAAGCTATAACTGTAATTTTTATAGCCCGAAAAATTATAAAATTGATATTTTTGGAATCTTTATAAAATTACGGTTCTAATGAATATTCCGAAACATTTTTCTGAGTTTGTGGTCCAGGGCACGCTTTCCCGTAACTGAGCTCGGGAAGGCCCGAAATTGAAAAATTCCCGAATTTAAAACTTTCAAAGGTCTAAAATGTACTTTAGAACAATAATTCAACTTCATTTACTTTATAAAACTTCTTTTATTATGAATCGAAGAAAAGCCGGATTTAGGGTTCCTAAGCTCCTCTCACTAGACTCAAACCGAACCGGAGTAGGGTTTCGCTTTTCAACTCCCGGGGTTTTCTTAACTACTGAGATTCCGGGGTTTACAACCGTTGCTAGTCCTCAAGCCCTCAACTTATAGCACTCGACTCTGCTAGGCACACCCATGGAATGCATCCTCGATGCACCTTAGTTCCCTATGAATGAGCTCTGGCTCCGGGTCTCATTATCCAAATGAGTTCTCGGACCATACCGATCGACCTGCGTAGGAGTAGCATGCTACCAAATGCCATTTGTCCGATGTGATGCATGACCAATTTAATTTTTGCTTAGGTCAAAATATTCATACATTCTTTAGAGTGACCAACCAATATCATACACATAATAGAAATAATATGAATAGTACAGTTATCCAAACGAATATGGTTTCGATATGCTTTAGTATTCTTTGGCATACATTCATCACAGTCTCATCATATATCCCATCCCCATTCATATCGACTTTTATCTTGTTCCTATAATTCTAATGCAACTAGCTACAAGCACAAACAAAGTAACAAAATAAGAAGAAAACTCACTCGGCCATTGGATCACCGATCTCTTAGTAAAAGTAATCCGGTGGTAAGAAATCGTCGATTTCGGGATCACCTAAAAAGGAAGAAATACTCTAATAATTATTTCAACTCAAACTAATCCAAACGATCTTATACAAACTATCAAATTCGTAATTCTCGTCCTAAGCAGGAATTCCCACTTAAAATGGCCATAACTTGATCATTTTAACTCGGAATTTCGCAAATTATATATCGATTTCTATCTACTTCAAAAGATCTATCTAATTCTAATATTGTTTTCAAGTTTTGAAAATGTTTAGGTCATAAAACAGAGGGATCAGATCTGATCAGTAACAATCTCCATTTCCGAAAAATAGTTTTGTAATTGCTTGAAATGTTCCTATTTGATAAATCAAGTATGCATGAAATATGAATGATTTCCTAACATGAATGACATGTGACGAGTTTAATATATGCATGATCTTGATGATTTTTGCTAAAAGAAAATTTCATAACTTTTTATTTTGTAAAACCACAATAACAACTACTTATGAAAAATCTAGTTTTATAACTTTAACATTACACTAGTGTTTTGGAATTCATCTTAGGAATTTCTAGTTATCTTAGTCAAAATTGAGTCTTCATGACATGTACTACCTAAGGCCTTCATTTTTACATGAAAATTTGCATTTTGCACTTTGCAAATATGTTTTCAAATAGGATTTACTTAAAAATCCGAATTTTTAGAAATCCACTTTTTGAATGATTTCTTTGGGAAAAACTTGTGTAATGCATTAAAATCTAAGACTTTATGATACCTATTACTTAAGGACTCCATTCATTACATAAAGCTTTTATTTTGAACTTGGATAATAGGTGTTTTCATGGGCATCATCCAAAGTTACGAATTTTACAAGTTGACTACTAACTTAAAATTTTCCATCTTGATTCTACTTCTTGCTTTACACATTAATCTCATCAAAACTCATTCCAACTTGTAAAAATCACTCTTAATGATATCTATGACCTAAACTCTTCATTTTTCATATAAAACACAAGTTTTGAAGTTGATAAATGGACTTTTAAGGCATGGTTTTGAAATCATCCGAATTTACAAAGTTGGGATAGAACTCAAATTTCATACTTTGTAATCTCTTCCTATTTTTGAGAATCTCTAGTAGTAGATCTACAATTTACTCAAAAAACATCTTCTATTGATACCTATTCCTTCCATCCATTTTCTAAACAAAACTTTTATTTTTTAGTTGGAAAACATGTTTTTAAACTAGGACATAGCCTAAATCCGAAAATAGAATTTTTATTTTGAAAATCACCTTTGATTCTTGTAGAAAGAAGTTTTGATGATATACATCCACTAAACCTTCATTTTCTCAACTAAAACTTCCATTTTGAGACTTGGAAAGTGGTTTTTAAGAATGGATTTTGCCTAGATACGAATTTCACTATTTTTATTCAAGTTCAAATCTAAGATCTACACATAATAAGAACATGAATATAAAGAAATGCATGGTAGTAAACTATAAACTCATAGATCTAAACTTACTCTCAAAATCATTCATTTATGATATCTATTCCTTAAGCCCTTCATTTTAAATGAAAAATACACATTTTGAAGTTGAAAAATAGGTTTTCTAATTAGGGTTCTTTTCTTATCCAAATTTTCAAAAGTTATTTTTGTTGAAAATAATATAGATCTTGAGCTTCTTGGCACTTTTCTACTATCATTAAGCTATTACAAGTTATCTAAGAGCATAAAACAAAAGTCTAATGTATGCATGAACTTAAAACAACTAGATCTAGTCTAATAAACTAGTTATAAGTGCATAAACACTATGATGGTTATGTGAACATGAATAGATGATGGATATATGTACAAATCACTATTAATAACAACATAACTTAATAATAAAACAAGATAATAGCATAATAACTCAAATAATAAGATCAAAAACATTATGATGGCAAGGATCTCATGTTCAAGTGTTTCCACTTCTCTAACTTGAAGCTCATGGGGATTTTGTGTGGAATCACACATGAATGAATTGCCATTACATGTTTCAAGATCCTAAAGTATAGATCTCTTACCTATTTGTTGTATGGAGTAAGAAATTTGAAAGAAAAACAAAGTGTGTGTGTGTGTGTAGAGGGAGGGGAGGTCACAGCAATGGAGGGGGAATAGAGAGGATTTTGTAAAATTTTTAAAACAAAGGAGTAAAATGAAGGAGAGAGAAAGAAGAGATTATTTTATTAAGTGAATTAGGGTTTGTTTAATTAAATAAAGGAAATAAAAATAAGCAAAATTGGAGACAAACTGGGGGGAGTTGCGTCGGCCAAGTAAGGAGGAAGAGAGAGAGAGAGTTGAAATTATTTCAAAATTAGAATTTGTGTAGTAAAAGTGTTAAATGTAATACTTTATTTAAGAGACAAACATTTCTTGGAAAAGAAAATATAATGAGCGTTTGTAAGAATGTAAGACTAGGGTATGGGTTGTGTGTGTAGTAGGTTGTACTTGTGAATAGTGATATATAGTAGACAAAACATCTACTTTAGGTAGTAAAAAAAAATACAGGAAAATGGCTATAACTGTAATTTTTATAAACCAAAAAATTATAAAACTTATAATTTCGAAATCCTTATAAAAGTTTGATTCTAAAGAGTATTCCGGAATATTTTTCTGAGTTTCTAGTTCCGAGGCTAGCTTTTCCGTAATGAGCTCAAGAAGGCCCGGAATAGAAAAATTTTTTGAAATCAAAACTTTCCATGGTTTAAAATATAATTTAAAACAATATTCCACATTAAATTATTTTATAAAAGATCTTTTGATATGAAATAGAAGAAAAGTCGGATCTAGGGTTTCTAGGTTTCTCTCACAAAGCTTGAACTAAACCGATTTAAAGTTTCGTTTTTCGATTTCCGAAGTTTACTTGATTACTAGGAAAACCGGGGTTTAATTATAAGAATAATAAAATTGGGTAATGAATAATGGTCAACAATACCAAAAGACTAGTTAATTTCGATAGTAATGAAATACGAATATAATTGTAAAATCAGATATTTCAAGTTATAGAAAAATTATAAAACTTATATTTTAGAAATCCTTATAAAAATACGAGTTTAACGGTATTCATGGTATATTTTTAATATCTCGAGCCCCAGGACACGCTTTTCGAAGTCTGTATCCAAACGGGTTTAAAATAGGTCAAAAATTTACCAATCTGATATTTTTAAGCGAATTTATATTACTACGAGCTATTCTACACACTTAAACTACACCTCGGCCTCTAGGGTTAAGGGCGCTAGATTGCCGGACTTAAACTACTGTATTCCACTTAGGGTTTCTGGGTGATTCTCTGGTTTAAGTCTTTGCCAATTTGGAAACTGATATTTTATATTTATACAACATATTTAATTTGAGAAATTTATTTTAAATTTTATTTTTGTAAGTATTTAATATCTCTCAATATTTTTAGAATTCTTGAATTGAGTTTTATATTCGAAAGTTTCATCGTTATTTACTTTTTAATAATTTTTTTTGGGTTCTATATTACCTAATTTTATAGATCAGAGTTAAGTATGAAATTTGTCATATGTAGTGGTTTTGGATTTGAAGTATGTTGAGTTCTTATTTTGTTTTTAAGGATTCTAATTTTCCTCAAGATTAAGAAATTTCTGGATTCATTCGTGATTTAGGACTAGTCGAAGTTCGGTTTTAATTTGGAGTGATTTTTTAGGGTTTATTTTCGAAATTCATCTTGGAATTATTTAATGAAATTTTCCAGAGCTTACAGCAGGTGCATTGCAAAGACCAAATGGCATCCTCCTAAAGGCAAAAGTACCATCAGGATAGGTAAAAGTGATTTTCTCTTGGTCATTAGGTGCTATGGAAATTTGATTATAACCAGAGTAACCATCTAGAAAACAATAATATTCATGCCCTACAAGTTTCTCTAACATCTGATCAATGAAGGGAAAGGGGAAATGATCTTTCCTAGTGGCATCATTTAACTTCCTATAATCAATGCAAACACTCCAAACAGTCACAATACGAGTAGGAATCAATTCATTCTCCTCATTTCTCACTATAGTCATACCACCTTTCCTTGGAACAGCTTGACCTAGACTAACCCACCTATTATCAGAGATAGGATATGTCACGCCCCAACGGGTATCCTAAACGTGACAGCCCGCCGTATGCAATATTAAAACTTAAGAATGACTACCTCAATCACTCAAAAGCTTCCATATCGGTACAAGGCGTACATTCACATCAAAGGGAGACCGGTGAAGTAATGCATTTTAAGATATTGGCAGCGGAACATACAAAATATCACTTAATATAATTCATAGAATCATAAAGTCTTACAACTTCTAAGGAGCATTCCCCCGATAAATTCATAACAACATGGTTCTACTAAAGATAAAATAACTAAAGCTAGAAGATTTTAGAAGAAATCTACTCTATGACTTCAAAATAGAATTCCTCCAAAAGCTTCTCAAAATAAGGATTCTACCCGGGAGATCAAGGTGGTCTCGGGTGCAAAAGATAATCCTGCAATATCAAAAGTCTATAGGAGTATAAGCATAACTAGCTTAGTGAGATATTCCTTACACAAAAGTACTCATAACAAGCAATCAACCAAGTTCATTAATCAAGCATATGAAATGCAACAACTATATGATCAAACATTACATACGACTATCCGGTTTCGTATGAGTGATGGATTTACCCCTCCATCGGTGGTTAGGGAATGCTTTGAATTGGGTCTCAAACGACCTCCTTAAAGTTGCGAGCGTCTACTAGTCCCTGGGCTTTCCTTACCCAAAGCGATTGATCCGGCTCGGCTACAACTTGAGACCGTATTCCCCGAATGTCCTAACTCTCAAGGTTGTAGCAAGGTAAGTTACCTTTCCAGTCCCACGCTAAGGAGTAGTAGCAAAATTTTGAAATGATATTCTAAATGATATGCATGAGCAATTTATTATATGGGGATTTCAATATGATATTAAATCATTTAAAGCGATCAAACAATATTTGCACACATAACAATACATACATGGAAACATTTATATCAATCACAAATCGGGTTCCGATATACTTATTGTTCATTGATCGCATACAACGATTCACATATATAATTCCCATGATATCCCACATGCATATCTTATCTTTTCCTAACATCTAGTGCTCTATTCTACAAGCACATGCGCGAATACATAAGCGTAAAGGAAACTCACTCGTCCATAGCGATCTAAGAGTCGAAGTAATCCTTGGGGAAGAGAAGATCTTGGTCCTCGACACCTAAACAAAAGAAATACCCGACATGAGTATTTCATCCAAGATCTATTCAAACTCTAGAATTCTATTTTATTGAATTCGTAAAATCGTATGAAATGGAAATCCCAACTTAAAATGACCATACTTGCTCATTTTAACTTGGAATTCCGCGTATTATATATCGATTTCTACCTACTCGAAAAGATTTATCTATTTCTAAGGTTATTTTTATTAAAAGAAGTTATTTAGGTCTCGGAATAGTAACGTACAGATTTGATACGAATTTAAAAAAAATAGAGTTTTCAACTTTTTTCATTCAAAGACTTTTGTACAAAAATATAGATATTTTGTATAGTTGAAAAATCCCTTGAATACATATATATATATACTTGACTATATGCATGAATTTAGTGGTGTTGTCTCAACAATGATCTTGTAAAACAATGTGTCTTAAAAGTGAGATAAGCTTAAGATTTGAAAAGAAATTAGTTTTGTTTTGAAAATTTTCCTAAATTATCATAAGTGATATTTCCTTCTTTAACTCCATTCTTTAGTTATTGAGAATAATTAAATTTTCAAAAAAGAAATTTTAATCTTTTAAGATTCTCATAACTTTATTTCTAGTGGTTTGGAAAACATAGTTTTTCTAAATATTTCATGGTTATATGTTCTCAAGTTTTTCTAAAGTTTTGATTCACTTTAAAAGGATAATACCAATAATTTTATAAGTTATTTTATTATTTTTATTTCCTAAGTAAAGCTTATCATTAGAAAGGTTATTCTTTAATTATTTTGTAAAACCTTAATATGTTGATGAAAACTTTACATATGAGTTTAAGAAAACCTTTGTTTAAACAAAGATTTTAAGTTAAAAGAATTTTTCTTTATTTCATTGGTTTAAAAGAGAGTTTGATAACTTTATTTTCATTGATAAAATACCATATAGTATTATTACTAAAATTTGAACTTAAACTTATCTAATTTTAGAAAGTATTTATTAAGACAAAACTTTAAGCCTTTATGGAAAAATAATGTCTTATGTGACAAAAATTATTTTTAAAGAGAGTTCTTATTTTTATTACTCATTTTCATTATGGTTGAGACAAGATCAATATGTTCATGCATGAATGAGAATATGTAACTATGAGAAATATAATAAAAACAACATAAATAAGATAAATTATGTAAGAGCATAAAAATAAAGTCAAGTATTGGGAACTTTAGCTTCATCAAGGTATCCCGGGACTAAGAATATACTAGTCCTCAAAAGAAAAGAAAAGAAAAGCAAAGAAATAAAATTGTTTTGACTTGATATGGACAAGTTTAAGACTAGAAAGACTAGTCTTAATAATTGCATAAAATAAATAAATTACATAACTTAAAAGTAAATATATAAATAACAAATGAGCTTATATGCTCTAAATAAATATATATACATAATATACATAATACTTTATATAAGTTAGGTTAGAACATATAATAATAACAATAACAACATAATAATAACATAAAGAAAAGAATAGAAACATGAACAAAAACAAAATATGAATAAATTATTGCTTCTTTAACTCAATGAGTCTAGGAAACATGCACTAAACTCATGTTAAGTTGTATGAACATGATGAGTGAATATGAGAAATTTTTACCTAAAGTTTATGTGTTAGTTGAAGAAGAAAAGAATGGGTTGTAGTATTATGTGAGACTTGGTTTTCTAAGGAAAAGAGAAGACTTGAGAGAGATTTTGAGAGAGTGATTTTGTGGAGTGATTTTGGGAGAGTTTTAGTATGAATTATGTTGTGTGAAAGAATGAAGGAGGAATGGGGTATTTATAGATTTTTGGAGTGAAAATTAGATGTAATTAAATAAAATGAAAAATAAAACAAATTGTAAGGAAGAAGAGAGAGGAGGCACCAATTTGCATTAGAATAGAGGGGAGAAATAATTTATTTTGTTTGTTTTGTAATAAAAGAAGTAATGTGTAAAGTGTGACGTAATTAAAGTTGTATGAGGAAGGTAAATTGTAAGATATAGGTATGGTAGAGTGTAAGAAAAAGTAGAGATAGGTGAATAGTAATGAATAGTAGAAAAGTACTATGAATAGTAGACTAGATAATTAAAATACTGGTAATAAAGAAAATACGCGTAATTAAGCTATATCTATTATTTTTAGTTACTGAAAAATTCTAAAACTGATATTTTTGAAAACCTTATATTTTTACGAATCTATTGGTGTTGTCGGAATATTTTTACTATCCGGTGCATCGGGGCATGGTTTTCAAAAACTGATCCCGTTTGGATCCGAAGGACACTTGAAAATTATGAATCTGATATTTTTAAATTTTCCTATATTATTACGAACCATATTCCACAGTTATTTCAATTTCGTTTTCTAGGGTTTAAGAACATGGGATTGCCGGATCTAGATTCACTAGACTAAACATAGAACTAGGTTAATTTTAAAGTTTCGTTTTAACTTCCGTTTCTTAGGATTTGCTTATATTATCGAAAAATCTAGGGGCTTACAGGATAGATAATACCTGCACCAAGTAATTTCAAAACTTTCTTCTTTACTACCTCTTTAAGTGTTGGGTTAAGTCTCCTATGTGGTTGAACTGTAGGTTTGTACTCCACTTCCATTAGAATCTTATGAGTGCAAATTATAAGGCTAATTCCCTTGATATTAACAATAATCCAACCAATTGTTGCTTTATGCTCCCTTAGAACTCCAATTAGTTGTTGCTCTTGTTCACCTGTCAAATAAGATGAAACAATTATTGGCAAGGTATTTCCAGTTCCTAGAAAAACATATTTCAAATGTGTAGGAAGGGGTTTAAGCTCAAGATTTGGTGGTTGTATCAATGATGATATTGGCTTGCTTTCACTAGTGCCCAGCTCCTCATAATATCTGGTTTAATTTGAGGTACTTGCTCAACTTTTTCCTCTTGCTCATCATCAGTCCAATCATTTAGATCTCTTAGCACAGATTCTACAGTTTCCACACCTACTTTTTCTTCAACAGACTTAGAGATAAACTCATCAATAATATCAATAGTATAACAGGAACCTTTATCAACTTTTTTCATTGCATCATAAACATTAAAGGTTACCTGATCATTTTCTACCCTTAAAGTGATTTTACCTTATTCCACATCAATTAATGCTTTACTGGTTACAAGGAACGGTCTTCGAAGAATCATTGGGACTTCACGATCCTCATCCATTTCCCAGACTATAAAGTCTATTGGAAATATGAACTTGTCAACTTTTACTAAGACATTTTCAACAATACCACGTGGGTGTTTGACACTTCTATCTGCAAGTTGCAAGTTAACATGAGTCTCCTTCCATTCTTCAAGTCCTAATTTCCTGAAAATAGACAGGGGCATAAGACTAATACTTGCACCAAAATCTATAAGAACTTTATCAAAGTAAAAGTCTCCTATAGTGCAAGGGACAGTAAAACTCCCTTGATCTCTTTGTTTTGTTGGCAGGCAGGGTGTATTCTTTTGCAGAATCATTGAACATTCTCCTATTAGCATCACTGGTTCATTCCCATCAATCTTCCTCTTTTTAGTAAGCAATTCCTTAATAAACTTTGCATGTGAAAGCATTTCTTAAATTACTTCTAAGAACGGAATATTGATTTGCAACTTCTTAAAAACATCCAGGAACTTTGAAAAATGTTCATCTAATTTTTGCTGCTTCAGTCTTCCTGGAAAAGGAATAGGTGGAACATAAGGTTTTATCTCCAGTGGTTTTTGCATTGGTTCCTCCATCTTTTGTTTTCCTTTATCTTTCCTTGGAATTACTTTAGTTTCTTCAACTTTTTCCTCAACGGGTTCAACCTCTTTGCCACTTCTCAAAATTATGGCATTCATGATTTTAGGATTTTCCTCTGTGTTGCTCGATAAAGAACCAGATGGTCTATTACCAATTTGCTGAGCAAGTTGATGGAATTTCCCTTGAAGATCTTGAATAATAGCATGCTGATTATTGAGTGTGGTCTGTGTGGTCCTTATAAAAGTCTTCAATAACTCATCAGTTGAAAGTTAATTTTGCTAAGATGGAGGCAAGGCATTCCTTACAGGACCTTGTTTTTGAAATCCAGGTGGTCGGTAAACATTTGATTCATTTTTATAAGTTAGATTTGGATGATTACGCCATTCTAGATTATAAGTGTTTGTATATGGTCCATAATTAACCCTTCCAAAGTTTCCAACATAGTTGAGCTGCTCTTCACTTGATGATGGTGTGGTATCATGAGGACAATCATAAACTAAATGCAGTCCTGAGCACAACTCACAAGTAGCAACCTGATTAGTATTCAAAGAACTAGATGATACAAGTTTACTTACTTATGTAATCAAAGCTGAAACTTGACCAGTGAGCTGTTGCATGGCTTCACTATCTTGAATAGATCCCACCTTCGATCTTGTTCTTTCACAGCTCCAGTTATGAGCTCTAGAAGTTAATTCCTCAATTAATGCACTAGCTTCATCATATGTCTTTCTCGTGAGTGATCCTCCTGATGTAGCATCCACTAATGACCTCAAAGTCTCATCTAGACCGAGGTAAAAATTTTCAATCAAAAGATTATCCAGAAGTCCATGATGTGGGCATTTTCTAACTGCCTCTTTAAATCTCTCCCAAGCTTCAACAATGATTCTCTAGGAACTTGGTGAAATTGGTAATCTCGTTTCTTAATTTGGCAGTTCTGGCAGGAGGGAAAAATCTCTTCAAGAACTTAGTTGTCAAATCTTCCCAAGAAATAATCGACTTAGGTGGTTGAGAATTAAACCAAGCCAAAGCTTTATCCCTGAGAGAGAAAGGGAAAAGCGGCATCCCTATGACCTCATCCGATACTCCATTGAGTTTGATAGTATTGCAATATTGGAGAAATTTGGCAATGTGTTCATCTAGTGTCTCATTAGGATATCCTCCAAATTGATGTGACTCTGTCATGCCCTGAAGGGTACCCTAAATGTGGTAGTCCGCCGTACACAATATTAAAGCCTAAGAATGACCACCTAAGTCACGCGAAGGCTTCCATACTATGTACAAGGCATCTAACACATGGAGGAGACTCATTGGAGTGATACATTTTATGTTAATATAGCTTAAGTAACAATGTAAATGAAATTTGATTTACTATACTCCAAATACAAAACATTATACCTCAATTACAATCATCGAAAGATTCTACTACATAAAACTATTACAGGGCAAATCATAAAACCTAGCTAATAACTTCAAGCGTTCATATATCTTGTCGGAATCCCGAAGTCATTCCCGGCTCCAACCATCTCGGTCCCCACTTAACATTCTTGAGATAACCTATTCATTCAAACATCTATTGGGGTATAAGCTACACTAACTTAGTGAGAATTCCCTTAATTCTGTACCATAACAAGCAAGTTATAATCATCCATATGCTATGCATGAACAAACACATGAGCAAACAATTATGTATGGGTATCCGGAACCCATACACAGAACGGATTTATGCCCTTTGTATCTTGGGTTAGGGATGGTATTGAAGTCTACACGACCGCTGCTAGTCCTTAAGCCCTCAGCTCTAGCACTCGACTCGGCTAGACTCACCCATGGAATGCATCCCCAATGCGCCTTAGTTCTCTATGAATGAGCTCTGGCATCGGTCTCGTTATCCAAACGAGTCATCATCGGACCATACCGATCGACCTGCGTAGGAGTAGCACGCTACCAAATGCAATATGTCCGATGCGATGCATGATCAATTTAATTTTTTTCTTAGGTTAAAATATTCATTCATTCTTTAGAGTGACCAACCAATATTATACACATAATAGAAATAATATGAACAGTGCAGTTATCCAATCGAATCGTGGTTTCGATATGCTTTAGTATTCTTTGGCATACATTCATCAGTCTTATCATATATTGCATCCCCATTCATATCAATTTTTATCTTGTTCCTATAATTCTAATGCGACTAGCTACAAGCACAAACAAGGTAACAAAATAAGAAGAAAACTCACTCGGCTATTAGATCATCGGTCTTTTAGTAAAAGTAATCCAACGGTAAGGAATCGTCGATTTCGGGATCACCTAAAGAGGAAGAAATACTCTAATAAGTATTTCATCACTTAACTAATCCAAACTATCTTATACAAACTATCAAATTCGTAATTCTCGTCCTAAGCGGGAATTCCAACTTAAAACGGCCATAACTTGGTTGTTTTAACTTGGAATTTCGTAAATTATATATTGATTTCTATCTACTTAGAAAGATCTATCTAATTCTAATATTATATTTAAGTTTTGAAAACTTTGAAGGTTCGAAAAAGTCGGATCAGATCAGAACAGTAGCAATTTCAATTCCGAAAAAAAATAGTTTTGTAAATGTTTGTAATGTTCCTATTATATAGATTAGCTATACATGCAATATGAATGATTTCCTAACATAAATGACATGAGATGAGTTTGATGTATGCATGATCTTGATGATTCTTCCTAAAAGAAAATTTTATAACATTTATTTTGCAAGACCATAATAACAACTACTTATGAAAAATCTAGTTTTCTAACTTTGATCATTTCCATTTGTTTGGATTTATTTCTTAAGAAAATATAATTATCTTTGTTAAAATTGAGTATTCATTATTTATTTACTTATGACCTTCATTTCTACATAAAAATTTCCATTTTGCACTTTGTAAACATGTTTTCAAGTAGGGTTGATTCAAAAATCCGAATTTTGTGAAATTAGTTTTTGAGGATTCCTTTAAGTAAAAATCATTTGGTACTTAGAAAATTAAGTCTCAACCATACATAACCACTAAGAACTTCACTTTTTCATAAAAATTTGCATTTACACTTTGTAAATATGTTTTCAAATAGGATTTACTTAAAAATCCGAATTTTTAAAAATCCACTTTTTGAATGATTCCTTTGGGAAAAACTTTTGTAATGCATTAAAATTTAAGACTTTACTATACCTACTACTTAAAGAGTTCATTTAATACATAAAATTTTATTTTGAACTTGGATTAGGTGTTTTCATGAGCATCATCCAAAGTTACGAATTTTACAAGTTGACTACTAACTCAAAATTTTTCATCTTGATTTCTTTTGTCTTACACAGTAATCTCATCAAACTCATTTCAACTTGTAAAAATCACTACTTAATGATACCTATTACCTATACCCTTCATTCTTCACATAAAACATGAGTTTTTGGAGTTGATAAATGGGTTTTCAAAATTGGTCGTGGTTGAGATCCGAATTTACCAAATTTATTTTTGGACATATCTTTTGATAAAATCTATCTAAACTTATGAAAATCCATTCCTTACATATCATATCTTAAGAGCCTTTCATATCTTGAATAAAAACTTCATTTTTGAGTTGGAAAAAATGTTTTTAAAATATGCCTTGGCCTAAATCCGAAAATGACATTTTTATTTTGAAAATAACCTTTGAAAATCACCTTTGATTCTTGTAAAAAGAAGTCTTGATAATATACATACATTAAGCCTTCATTATCTCAAATAAAAATTTCATTTTGATACTTGAAAAGTGGTTTTTAAATAGGGGTCTTTCCAAAATACGAATTTCACTATTTTTGTTTGAGTTCAAAACCAAGATCTACTTTTAATATGAACATAAATACAAAAGAAATCCATGCTAGTAAACTATAAACTCATAGATCTAAACTTTACTCATCAAAATCTTTCATTTATGTTACCTATACCCTAAGCCCTTCATTTCAAATGAAAAATACACATTTTGAAGTTAAAAAATAACTTTTCTAAATATGGTTCATTTTTCATCTGAATTTTCAAAAATGATTTTTGTTGAAAATAAAATAGATCTTGAGCTTTCTAAAACTTTTCTACTATCATCATGCTACTACAAGTTGTTCATAAACATAAAACAAAAGTTTAATGCATTTTATGAACTCGAAACACTAGATCTAGTTTTGCTATACTAGTTTTAAATGTATGAACACTAAGATAGTTATGTGAATGATGAATATATGTATAAATCATAAGCAATAACAAAAATAATAATTCAAATAACAAGATCTAAGGCATAAACGAAAATCAAAGCTACAAAAAGTTAGATCTACAAAATATAACTAGTTTTAACAAGAAGTAAGAATGATAAAGATAATAAGCATAGAGAAGAGGAGCGTTTCATTTTGGCATCATCATCCTTAGCTTTTAAGCTTATGGAATGTCATTTGATGCATGAAACTCTCACTATACTTTACCTATATCACTTATGGAAGCTTTAAGAAGAAAGTTTACTTAAAAATATTCAAGATGAAGTGTGGAAGCAAGTTTAGAAGTGGGGGCAGCTTGTGTTCTTGCAAGAACAAGAACAAAATGAAGAAAGAGAGAGAGGAAAAGAGAGAGAAAAGATGAAGAATGGTAAAGGAAAAAGGTGTAAATGAAAGAGAGGAGAGAGAGAAGGAGTGTATTAATGAAAGAAAGAAAAAGAAAAATAAAACAAGGGCAGCAATAACAAGGGGGTACACGTGAATTACAGAGAGGGAGAGAGAGGGGAAATTTTTGAATTTTGACTTGAAATTGAAATGTGTAATTAATGTGTATGTATTGCTTCTTTAAGAAGGAGTGGAATATATTTATTTTAGTCAAATTGGGAGTAAATTAAAGGAAAATGGTAGCAAAAAGAAGGGAAAAATCCTCCATGAAGTGTGGGGTAAAGTGTAGAAAGATTGAAGTAAAAAGGAAGTGATATGTGAAAGGTGTACTTGAAGTATGGGTTGGAAAAAGTGCTTTTTATTAAGAAAAATATAAAATAAAATTAGGAAAAATATTTTTAAATGAGTGGCAGAATTTTCATGAATAAAATTAAGTAATTATTTAAATTATTTTAGTATTTCAATAAATATGTTATCGGTATGATCAAAATATGTGAATATGAGCTATAAATGATATTTTTATAACTCGAAAAATTCGAAAAATTATTTTATGAAAATAAAAATATTTTTCAATTATTAAATTAATTTATTTTATTTTTTGTATGGGATCTTAAATAGAATCTGATCCCGTAAAAATCCGAAATAAACTAAATTTTAGAAAAATAAAGTTTTCTATAATATATAAAATATTTATCTAAAAATATAAGGCTTTATAAGAATAATAAAATTGTGTAATGAAATAAAAGTGAATAGTGCAAAAGACAAATTAATTATCGGTAGTAATGAAAATATGATAAAAAGGTTATAACTATAACTTTTATAACGCGAAAAATTATATAACTAATATATTTGAAAATCTTATGAAATTACGAGTCTAACGGTACTAATGATATATTTTTTATATCTCGAGCCTCGGGACACGCTTTTTGAAGTTTGTATTCGAACGGGTTCAAAATAGGTAAAAAATTTACCAATCTGATATTTTTAAGCGATCTTATATTACTACGAGCTATTTTACACACTTAAACTACACCTCGGCCTCTAGGGTTAAGGGCGCTAGATTGCCGGACTTAAACTATTGTATTCCAGCTAGATTGCCAAACTTAAACTATTGTATTCCACTTAGGGTTTCAGGGTGATTTTCCGGTTTAGATCTTTGCCAATTTGGAAATTGATATTTTATGTTTACACAATATATTTAGTTTGAGAAATTTATTTAAAATTTTATTTTTGTAAGTATTTAATATCTCTTAACGTTTTCGGAATTATTGAATTGAGTTTTATTTCCTAAAGTTTCATCGTTATTTACTTTTTAATAATTTGTTTTAGGGCTTTATATTACCTGATTTTATAAGTCGGAGTTACGTATGGAATTTGTCGTACGTAGTGGTTTTGGAATTGAAGTATGTTGAGTTCTTATTTTATTTTTAAGGATTCTTATTTTCCTCAAGATTGAGAAATTTCTGGATTCGTTCGTGATGATTTATGACTAATCGAAGCTCGATTTTAATTTGGAGTGATTTTTAGGGTTTATTTTCGAAGTTCATCTTGGAAGTATTTACTGAAATTTTTCGGGGCTTACAGACTCAACCATTTGAATTAACGCCGGTTTAAGCTCAAAGTTGTTAGCCTAAACTGCTGGCCTTCTCACAACGGGACCCTGAACAGTGGGTACCGTATAATCCCGAAGTGCTCTAACAGGTGCTACTTGAATCTGATTATTGTTCTGATTGTTATTTTGATCATTATTGTCCACATAGTTTCGTGCTTCATTTTCTGCCATTTCTTCAATTTGTAGCACTCCTTCTTGCCTTATGTTTTCTCTTCTTTGCTGATGCAGAGTTCTTTCAATCTCAGGATCAATTGGTAGAAGTTCCCTACTTCTACTCCTATGCATGTAACCTGCAAAAGAAAAAGAAAACAATCAAACCCTAGAAAAACACCTAAACTACTAGCAAAACTAAAGGTGGTTTAATATTAATTGAAATCTCCGGCAACGGCGCTAAAACTTTATCCACTTAAAATGTGTATAGAAATATGATCACGGATACTACCAGCAAGTATACTGGGTCTGATCAAATAATACAAAAGTGAGTAGAGTATCGTTCCCACAAGGGTCAATTTAGCTACTAGATCGGTATTAGCTTTAACTAATATTTAGGCAATCGAATTGTATCAATCTAAACTAATTAACAAATTCTGATTTAACTTAATAGCTATTGATGAATGCAATGAGATTGTTAGAGAGATAAATCAGATAAACGTGGGAAGGAGCATAATCCACCCTAATCTTTGCTAATCATACTAAAGTTATATTATATGAATAGTTAGAATTGTGGATATTTGTATGAAATTGTCAAGACCTAAAACAATCAAATTTTAGTAAACCACAAAATAATCTATTAGCTTCCGCTAAATAAATTATCAATGGAATCAAATTCACAATTATAAACCTTCTGATTCTACAATTGTTTAATGCCCTAAATCAACTTCTCCTAATTCCTTAATGAGAAATTAACATAAACCCTTGCATGAATTACATGGGACAATTTGTAAATCAGATTAAACTCCACCACTTTCGTAATTGTTGTTTAATCTTAATTCATGAATTCTTATGAACCCTAATTCTTCTTCCGAATTATCAAAATTCTTATAAGTCCAATTTCATACAGAAATGAGATAGCTAATCAAGATTCACTACAAATATTCCATAATTCTAGCAATCCTATAACATAAATTCTAAGATCATTTTAGCAAGATTAGGGTTTCACCACTTCCCACAAGAAAAAGTTTAGCTACTCATGGATAATGATTCAATAATCAGATAAGAATATGTAATTGATATCATTATGAACAAAGAAATCATATAGATGAATTGTATAAGAAAAGAGATATCAGATATCACAAATTCAAATATCAAAATCTCCAATTACAAATTCTTAAAAGCTTCAAATCTCTCACAATTCTCTATGAAGTGCTAAAAACTATTTTATCTATCTACTAAATGTATTCTGAATTGTTTCTCTGATTTTCTTGATGAAAGTACAGGAGGGAAGTCCCCTATATATAGGAAAAATTTCGTGAAAAGCATTAATGGAAATTTGCAGTTTCAACATGTACATCAGCAGTTACACTTTCTATGCCGGTGGCTTACATGCAGCGTAAAGTCCATCTCTTAATTGCACAGGTAGTGTAGCGACAGCTTTCGTCTTCAGTTACAAGTCTAGGCTGCTTGTATACCGATGGCTTAGAAATGGATCTTGCTGGCGTACATACACAGAAATGAAACATTGGTCATTTTTATAAAGAAGGCTGTTTCAAAGCCGACGGCTTTCATGCCGGCGGCTTTCATGCCGGCTTAGGTAATGGATTAAAAGTTGGCCGTTCATCTTCAACTTAGCATTCATGTTTGGTTATGCCTCCTGATCTTCAACCTACACTGCCTTATGGCCGGCAGCGTAGCATCCGGCGTACATTGTAACTCCTTCTGCACTTGCAACTTTTAAGCTCTGAGCTGGCAGCTTACCAGTCTACATCGCTTTGTTCATCTTCTACGCAGGCGGCTTACATGATGGTGTACATGCAAATGAAAGAAGGCTTTGATATTTGAAATAAGCCGGGATTGTATGCAACGGCTTTGAGGAATGCAAACTTGTTCATCTTATAAGCCGTCTCAACGCCGTCGGCTTTGATTTCCAGAAAGCCGACGTTGAAAAAAATTGATGAAGCTAGCTTCTTCTTCCTTCTACACTGGCAGTGTAGAGCCAGTTTGTTTAGCTTCCCACAATCTACACCACCTTAAGGCCAGTGATTTAGAGGCGCCCTTAAGATTTTGCATTTTGAGCATCATGAAGGCTGGCTGTACGCCGGCGGCTTAGGCTTTTAAAAAGTCGGCATACCCCCTGAGTTGTCCTATTCTCATTTTAAAGTTGCTTGTTTTGCTTCCTTTGTTCAAATTAGACCTAAAACATGAATTTTAACGAAAACAAGTACCCATTTCAGCAATTTATGATCAGTTTATCACAAATTAAACATCAAAAGTTGTATAAAATATTATCTTATCAATTAAGGAAATGTATTCTCGTATGGAAATGGAGACCTATTTTAAAAACATATTTTTCAACTCAAAAACATGAGTTCTATGTGAAAAATAAAGGGCTTATGCTATAGATATCAATAGGGGATTGTTTTGATGAGTTAAGAGTAGATCTATTAATAGAAAGTTGTCAAACAATGAAAGTTACAAGATAGAAAATTTGAGTTTTGTTCATCAACATGAAAAATTCGTAACTAGGGAATGTGGGTATATAAACACCTATTTTTCAAACTCAAATGAAAGTTTGATTTAAGAAATGAAATCCTTAAGGGATATGTAAACCCCCGAATATTTAATATCATAGAATTAAGCATCAAAAATTAAATCTCGAAAATCGACTCAGATAAAGACCAAATTGTAGAGAGTCAAAAATTGGAAACGAAACCCTAAAAATCGAACCAAATAAAACTTAATTCCAAATAAGAACAAAAACGAGTTTTCTCAATCTTGAGAAAACGAGAACCCTTGAAACGAATAAAGTCCAATTACGGATATAATCAACGTCCATACATCGATTAAATAATCTAGCCAATTCCTAAAACGCGAATCGAAACAATAGATCTAAGTACCGCTTAACAACGAGATGATAAAATCCTAAATCCTTCAGTAAAATTTTAGAATCACAAAATCCAAATTTTCAACAAAAGACAAACTGAGTCAACTCATAAACCTAGACTCGGTTAAATGATTTCGAGAACTAAAAATTATTAAATAATCACAAATAAAATAAAATAAAACATAAATTTCGAGCTAAAATGATCAAAACTCGAAAATTATACGATGTTACGAATATCTCGACAAAATCAGAAATCAAAACAGGATCCTAAAAGTCAACAAGCCTATAACGAACCCTAGTGTTCAAGATCCGGCAATCCCGCATTTTCAAACCCTAGAAAACGAAATTAAGTTAATAGCTTAAAATAGTTCATAATGACATAGGGTAACATAAAAATATCAGATTCGCGAATTTCGAGTGTCCTTTGGACTCAAACGGGACGGTTCTCGAAAATCGTGTCCTAGAGCTCGGAATATTAAAAATATTCCATTTATACCAATAGACTCGTAAAAATATAAGGATTCCCGAAATATCGTTTTTGAATTTTTCGGTAGCTAAAATTACAGATATCGCATTATTACGCGTATTTTTATTACTACCGGTACTTTAATTGTCTAGTCTACTATTCATAGTACTTTTCTACTATTCATTACTATTCACTCTCTCTACTTTATATCTAATCACTCTTACAAATGACACAATTCACACTATTCACATTTTCTTTTCCCTAAAAATCTACTCATACCTTTCTTACAAAATATCACTTTCTTACACAAAAATTAATCATAATTGTACTTTTCTCTCTTCCCTTCATGTTGCCATCCAATCACTCTCTCTCTTCCCTCTCTTTTTATTTTCTTTTTCAATTATTTAAATCACTCTTAATTCCTCTCCTCTTTTCCTATAAATATCACCTCTCCCCTTTCATTTCTTCACACCTTTCTCAAGTAGAGAATTTATGCAAAATTCTCTCCAAAACACTCCTCTCCATATTCTTACAAGAACTCTCTTCTTGTAAGAAGAAACTCTCTTCTTCTACCAAAATAAGTTTCTTTTCAAGCCTCGTTTTAACTACTACCAAAAACCTTCAAGAAAGCAATCCTTCTTTTCTTCTTACCCATTTAGGTAATGAAGAACTCATATTTCATTTTTTTCCCATGTCAAGTAACCTTATATGGTTTTGATGTTGTTTCTTAGGTTGAAAAACTAAAGACAACCACATTAAGATCATGTTTGGTTCTTGTTACTTGTTTATTACTTGTTTTATATTTTGATCTTGTTATTTATTTACTTGCTTTCTTAGTATTTTAAGACTAGTCTTTCTAGTCTTAGATTTGTCCATATCAAGTCAAAACAATCTTTTATTTATTTTCTTTAACCTTTTGGGACTAGTCCATTCTTAGTCCCGGGATGCCTTGATGAAGCTAAGGCTCTAATACTTGACCAGGATTCCTTGATGAAGCTAAGGTTCCCAATGCTTGATATTTTATTTTCTTGCTTTTATTTATATTTTGGGGACGGAATTTATTCTTTGTCCCGGGAGCTTAGATCTCCCAATACTTGATATATATGTATATTACTATATGTTCTTATTCATATCTCTCTTTTATTTTTATTTACTTATGCTCATAAATTAAAATGATTCATGGTTAAGATATTACAATAACCAATGGTAACTAAACTCATGAAACCAACTTTGAAAATAAATAGTTGGCTACAAAGAGAAAGGAATTTCTTTGAAAAACTAAAGAAAAGGATTTTTAGTCATCAAAGTTGTTAAAGGATTTATTTTTCCAAAAGAGTTTAAGAATTAAAGAAACTAGTTTTGACAAAAGCAACAATTTTCTAGTTTACATAAAACTGTGGCATTTCAAAGAAAAAAAAATTAAAAAAAATGGATTTCAAAGATGACTTGATAAAATAAGTATCTTTTCAAAAACAAAACCAAGGAGATCTTACAAAAATATTTAAGAAAGTTAAAGGAATTTAAAAGTATGAAATTCACATTTTCAATATAGTAGAAACAAAAAGGTTTTACCTCAAAATTTAAGTAATATGAAGATAAAGATTTTGTTTCGAAAAAGTTAGAAATGACTAGGTTAATCTTTACAAAAACTTTTCTTAAGAAAAATCATTCAAGAAATTTACAAACTCTTTTTTTGAAAGAAGTAAAGCAAGTTTTTCCAACTTAGAAAACCAACTCAAGAGCCTACTTTCAAACCATGGGCTAAATACAACGGAAGTGATTTTTGGAGTAAAATCTTGGACAAAGAAAAACTATAAGATAGATATAAAGAGTAAAAAATCCCCAAACTAATATAAAAACCTAAAAGGCTATTTTTCAAAAGATAAGACTAAAACCATGTTTCCCAAATTTCTCAAATTATGATCAAGGCCATAATAAAATAATTAATTATCGTTCATGAATCATACTTGATGAATGAGTTATATGATTATCTATAGGATTTTTTTCAAGGTATATTGATAGCTAAGTATCTATCAAAGTTTTTGGATAAAGTGTGATTTGGATTTGGAACTTGTTTTGCGAAATGGGGAAATTCGTGCAGACCTACTGCACCCCTCTGATCGCCACCTTTTCGACCTCGTTTGATGAATATAACCTTAGAAATAGATAGCCCTCATCGAATAGGTAGAAATCGATATATTATATGCGCAATTCCGAGTTAAAATGAGCAAGTTATTGCCATTTTAAGTTGGAATTTCTTCTTATACGATTTTATCGTGATTTTAAATAAAGTTTAGAATCTCCAAGAATATAAATTCATGAAAGGCTTATCCCAGGTATTTCTTTTGTCTAGGTGGCCAAGGATACAAGAATACCTTACCCGAGGATTACTACGACTAAGAAGATAGCGAAATGGACGAGTGAGTTATTCCTTCTAATTTCGTTACCTTGCTTGTGCTTGTAATGTAGTAGCATTAGTATACTAAGAAAAGATAAAAACGAATATATTTGGGGATTTCGGGATTATGCGTATATATATGATTCTATTTTATGTGTGAATTGAGAACTAAGAATATCGCAACTTCGATCTGCTTGTTTAAATAATTTTGTTTACTTACTTGTATGATTGTTTATTGTTGCTAAATTGATTGATTGCCCCTAATAAACCTTAATAAGGTTTGACCTAAGAATAATAAAACGTTCACGCATAGCATCCATTGAGTCACATCTTTTCGGAAGGCTGCTACCTACGCGTGGAGTTGGATTGGCTGTGATCGTGCGGTGCCACGGGCCATGTTCCTTCCTGGAGAATCTAAATCGCTCAGGGAAAGCGACTCTAGGTTCGGAGCCGAGCCAACCGAACGCTGTGGGTGAGGACCTGGGGACTAGCAGTAGAAGGTCAAGGACCTTCAACCCGATTCCCTAACCTTTGATACGGAGGGGTAAATTCGTTCTATATATGGTTTCCGGATGACTATATATATTCGCGTAATCATGTGATTTTTGCATTGTATGCCTAGCATAAGGATGATTAAATAAATAAACTTGTTTGAAAATATGGTGCGAATGAAAAGGAATATGTCACTAAGCTAGTTGTAGCTTATACCCCTATAGATTTTGTTGAAACAGATATATTCGTGGATTAAACTTGAGGATCATGGCATTAAGGAAGCCATAGACGGATGATTAAGGATATGGAATCATACGAAGAAATTTTGTAAGGTTCTTTATATGTGCTAACCTATATGATTAGGGACGTATATTTATTTAAAGAGAATAGAAGAATATGCCCTTAAGAAATGGAATGTGATATGCTTATGTTTTATATTAAGTATTCTCTTTGCCTTGTTACTTATTTACTATCAATGTAAATTGCGCTACTCCGATGCGTTCCCTTGGTTGTGATGTACGCCTTGTACATAATATGGAAGCCTTTGCATGACTAAGGTAGTCATTCCTAGGCTTTAGTATTGTGTACGGTAGACTACCACGTTTAGGGTATCCCTCGGGGCGTGACAGGATAGGTATAGTAGAGTCTCAAATTTTAAAGTATCAAATGAGTTTTTCTTGAAGAAATCACTTTAAAACCCTTGGTACAAAAATTCGGATTTAGAAATATCCCCTATTTTAAAAGATGTTTACAAAGCATAAAATGGGTATTTTTATGAAGAAATGAAGGCCTTAAAGAATAGATATAATAAAGACTCAATTTTAGCAAGAATAACTAGATTTTTCTAAGAAATAATTCTAAAACAAAAGAGAATGGGTCTTACAAAATAAAGAGTTTCTAAAATTTTCTTTTAGTAAATATCATTAAGAGCATGCATACATCAAGCTCATAACATGTCATTCATGATAGGAAATCATCAATATTGCATGTATAGTTGATCTATATAGTAGAAACATTACAAACATTCATGAAACTATATTTTTTGGATTTGGATTTCGCTACTAATCAGAACTGATCAGAATTTTTCAAGACCTAAATGTTTTCAAAACTTGTAAATAATATTATAATTAGATAAATCTTTCAAAGTAGATAGAAATCGGTATATAATTTGCGAAATTCTGAGTTAAAATGACTAAGTTATGGCCATTTTAAGTTGGAACTTTCACTTATAGTGAAAATTACGAAGTTAATAGTTTTTATAAGATAAAATGGATTATTTATGAGATGAAATACTCATTGGGGTATTTCTTTCTTTTAGGTGAATCCAATTCGGAGCACGTCTTACCACCCGATTATTACTAATAGAGAAAGGAGTCCATGGCTAAGTGAGTTTTACTTCCCTTTTTCGTTTCTTGATTGTGCTTGTAAATATTAGTAGCACTAGAATGATAGGCAAAGATAAGAAATGGTATTGTATGTGTCATACCGCCCCGCAGGCGACGGCGATGTGATGCCAGGGCAGGCAAACCCACCACTGGCCCCCTAGTGGTAATGACCGACACCATCATTGCATCACCAGGTGCTGCCTTTGGGGCAGGCAAAAGCCTTAGGTCTGGGGTTCGAATCCTAGAGTTTGTAGACTAGATTCAACTCTGCTTTAGGGTAACAATACCTATAGTGCCCATGGTACCCTCTGGGGCATGCGTTGGTTGGGGTCACCATGATGCAATGGTAGTATCGGCCATTACCACTAGGGGGCCAGTGGTGGGTTTGCCTGCCTGGCATTACATCGCCGTCGCCTGCGGGGGCGGGGTGTGATATAAAAAGGCGCAGCTCAACTGGTGAAAGGTACTGCCTTTGGGGCAGGCAAAAGCCTTAGGTCTGGGGTTCGAATCCTAGAGTCTGCAGATGGATTCAACTCTGCCTAAGGGTAACAATACCTATAGTGCCTGTGGTACCCTTTGGGGCATGCGTTGGTTGGGGTCACCATGATGCAATGGTGGTGGTGTCGACCATTACCACTAGGGGGCCAGTGGTGGGTTTGCCTACCCTGGCATCACATCGCCATCGCCTGCGGGGGCGGGGCATGACAAAACCTATCATAAAATTAGGGATTTACAGACAACAATGATAAAAGTGTTCCACTAATTCTGTTTAGTTAAACTTTTATTTTATTAGTTTGAAAGAGAGTATGTAATGAAACTACTTAGTTAAATCTTGAATAAGTCTACAATATTAACACCTAAAAATTTATGAAGAGCTTATCTAAATTTTTGGAATTGTTGAAAAAAATTCTAAGTCTTTAATGGAAAATTTTTTCTAAGTGGTAAAAATTATTTTTATGGTGAGCTTAGTCTTATTTTCTTTATTAAAGAAAGAACTCCTTTTATTTTATTAAGACAATGACAATATGGTCATGCATAAATATGAACTTTTAGCTAAGTAATATGAATATAAATAATTCATATGAAAGATAAAAGATATAGAAATAAAAAAGCACATAACAAAAATCAAGTATTGGGAAACCTTAGCTTATATAAAGGCTTCCTAAACTTAGACATGAGCAAGTCCATAAAGAAAAATAAGAAAAATTGTTTTGACTTAATGATGATATGTCTCAGACTAGAAAGACTAGTCTTAATAAATTTGCATGAAATAAATAAATAATTTGCACGAAATGTAAGAGCATGAATAAATAAAAAGTTATGTTAATGAGCTTATAGGCTCTAAGAATATATATACATAAATATACTAATATGTAAAAGTTAGATTAGGAACAACAATAAAACATAATAGTATAACAAAAACAATAATAATATTTGAACATTGTTAAACAAGACATGAACATATTTTTGCTTTCATAATACCCATAGGTTTAGAAAACTTACACTATGGTCATGTTATATAGCATGGACATGAAGATGGTTTTAAAAATTTTTACCCAATGTTAAATGTGGATAGAAGAAGAAATGAAGTATTGATAGTTGTATATAGATGGTGGTTGTATGGGAAAGAAGAGAGTGTTAGGAAGAGAATTTTGGGAGACGATATTTATAAAAAGAATTTGAAAGAGTTTTATTATGTGCATGAGATGTGTGTAAATAATAAAGGAGGGAGGGGGTGTTTATAGAAAAAGTTGGAGGGAAGATATAGTTAATTAAACAAATGAAAAAGAAAAGAAAATTGATGGCATGATAGGGGAAGAGTGATTAAAAATTAATTTTAGAAGAAAAGTGTAAGAAAAGTTTAATAATATGTGATATAGAATTTTTATGAGAAAAGAAAATTATAAGCAATATGTATATAGGTTGTAAGAATAGGTGGTAAGAAAAAGTAGAGATAAGTAAATAATAATTAATAGTAGTGAATAGTAAATGAATAGTAGACTAAACAATTAAATTATCAATAGTAAAGAAAATACTCGTAAAAGCTATATCTGATATTTTTAAGATCCAAAAAATTATAGAATTGATATTTTATGAATCCTCATCTTATTACGAGTCTAAATATGTTATCGAAATATTTTTACCATTTTGCAGGCTATGACACTATTTTCGAAAACTGATCCCGTTCAGATTTGAAACAAGCGATTTTTGGGTAAATCTGATCATTTTAAGCTATCTTATATTATTCTAAACTATGATTCGCCATTAGCTTATTTCTATTGTTCTTAGGTTTCAAGTGCGGGATTTTCGAAGTTAAAACCACTAGTATGTCTTGACCTTTGTTGACTTTTGAAGTTCTGGTTCAACTAGGTTAGGGTTTACTCAAACTTTACCCCAGAATTGAGGGGTTTACAACTTACCCCCTTAAAGAACGTTTTGTCCTCAAAACTTGACTTGCATGCCTGATTCATTAAACAACTTCGTTGAATCCTCTTCACCTTCTGTCACGCCTCGAAAGCTACCTAAACGTAGCAGTCCGATACACAATATTAAAGCCTAGGAATGACCAAATTAATCACGTGAAGGCTTCTTATTATGTACAAGGCATCTAACACATGGAGGAGACACATCGGAGTGATACATTTTATTGATACAACTTGAGTAATAATGTAAGGAAATACAGTTCACTATTCTTCAATTACAATTCATCAAAAGATTTCACTACATAAAACTATTACAAAGCAATTCACAAGTCCTAGCTAATATCTTCAAGTATTCTTACTTCCTACCAGAATCTTGAAGTCATAGTCGACTCCAATCATCTCAGTCCCCACGTAGCATTCTTGAGTTAACCTGTTTAATCAAACATCTATTGTGGTATAAGCTACACTAGCTTAGTGAGAGTTCCCTTAATTTCGTACCATAACAAGCAAGTTATAAATCATCTATATGCTATGCATGAACAAACACATGAGCAGACAATTATGTTTGGGTATCCGGAACCTATACACAGAACGAATTTACGCCCTTCGTATCTAAGGTTAAGGATGATATTGAAAGTCTACACGACTACTGCTAGTCCCCAAGCCCCTCAGGCTCATAGCACTCGATTCGGCTAGGCTCATACATGGGATGCATTCCCGGCACACCTTAGTTCCCTATAAATGAACTTTGATACCGGGTCTCATTCTCCAAACGAGTCCTCAGACCATACCGATCGACCTACGTACGAGTAGTACGCTATCAAATGTAACTTGACAAATGTGATGCATGACCAATTTATTTTTACTTAGGTCAAATTATTCATACATTTTTTAGAGTGACCAACTAATATCATACTCATCAACAAAAATAATATAAATAGTACAGTTATCCAATCGAATCATGGTTTCGATATGCTTTAGTATCCTTTGGCATACATACATCAAAGTCTCATCATTTATCCCATCCCCATTCATATCGGTTTTTATCTTGTTTTTATAATTGTAATGCAACTAGCTACAAGCACAAATAAGGTATCAAAATAAGAGGAAAACTCACATGTCCATTGGACTTTGGTCTTTTAATCGTAATAGTTGGGTGGCAACGAATCCTCGAAAGCAAAGACACCTAAGGAAAGAAATACCCAAATGAGTATTTCAACTCAAAACTAATCCATTCTATCTCATACAACCATCAAATTCGTAATTCTCGTCCTACGCGGGAATTCCAATTTAAAACAGCCATAACTTGGTCGTTTTAACTCCGAATTTAGCAAATTATATACCTATTTCTATCTACTTCGAAAGATCTATCTAATTATAATATCATATTTAAGTTTTGAAAACTTTGAAGCTTTGAAAAGATCTGATCAGTTCAGATCAGTGGCGAAATCCAATTTTAGAAAATTGATTTTGTGAAAGTTCATGAATTTTTACTATCCAAAGTAAGTATACATGCAATATGAACAAGTTAATATCATAAATGATATCTATGAGTATATATGTACATGTTCTTGATGATATTTAATAAAAGAAATTTTTAGAAAACTTTTTCCTTGTAAAACTTTATGAAAAATCAACTTAGAAAAGCCAGTCATGTATTCTTGACAATTCCCACTTGTTTTTAGAAAAATTACTTGATAAAATTTATTTATTCTTGTTAAAATTAAGTCCTCATTATGTATATTCCTTAAGGCCTTTGTTTTTCAATAAAAATTCTCATTTTACACTTTGTAAACATGTTTTTAAATATGATTCATCCCAAAATCCGAATTTTGTAAAAATTATTCTTGAGGTGATTCCTTTAAGTAAACTCATGTGATACTTAGAAAATTAAGACTCAACCATACCTAGCCACTAAGGACTTCATTTCTTTAATAAAACTTCTATTTTGAGTTTGGAAAGCAAGTGTTTTCATGCCATTACTCCATTATTACGAATTTCTTAAAGTGACAAATAACTCAAATTTTTCTATTTTATTTCTACCCCTTGTTCTACATGGTTTTTCTTAGCAAATCCCACCTTAACTTATAAAAATATTTACTTAATAATATCTATGACCTATACTCTTCATTTTCCATATAAAACATAAGTTTTGAAGTTGATAAAAGGGTTTTTAAGGCATGGTCTTGAAACCATCCGAATTTCACAAAGTTAGGATAAAAGTCAAATTTTATACTTTGTAATGTCTTCCTATTTTGAGAATCTCTATTAGTAGATCTACCACTTACTTATCAAAAACATCTCCTATTGATACCTATTCCATAAGTTTTTCATCTTTTAAACAAATAATTTATTTTGGTGTTGAAAAATGGGTTTCCAAAATTGATCTTGGTGAGATCCGAATTTACAAAATTTGTTTTTAGACATATCTTTTGATAAAAACCATCTAAACTTATGAAAATTCATCCCTTACATATCCTATCTTAAGAGCCTTCCATATCTTGAATAAAAACTTTATTTTTGAGTTGGAAAATACGTTTTTAAGTTATGCCTTTGTCTAGATCCGAAAAAATAGAATTTTGTTTTGAAAAATAATCTTTGAAAATCACCTTTGAATCATATAAAATGAAGTCTTGATGATATATACCCATTAAACCTTCATTATTTCAAGTAAAACTTCTATTTTGACACTTGGAAAATGGTTTTTAAATGCGGGTCTTGCCTAGATACGAATTTCACTATTTTTATTTGTGTTCAAAATCAAGATCTACACTTACTATGAACATAAACATAAAAAAAAATCCATGGTAGTAAACTATAAACTCATAGATCTAAACATAAACATAATCAAAGTTACATAAAAAGTGAGATCTACAAAATATAACTACTTCTAGCAAGAAAATAATAATATTACAAGGGAATAATCATGAGTAAGATGAGTGTTTCATTTTGGCATCACCATCCTTAGCTTTTAAGCTTATGGAAGGTCCTTTGATGCATGAAACTCTCACTATACTCAACCTACATCATCTAGGGAAGCTTGGAATAAGAGTTTTACCAAAGAATCTTGAAGAAATATGTGTGGGAGCTCCAATAAAGAATAGGGGCAGCAAGCTTCTCTTGTAAGAACAAGAGAAATGAAGAGAAAGAGAGGAAAATGTAAGTAATGGTAAAGGGTTGAAGGTGTGAATTAGAGAGAAAGATAGAAGGAGTTTTAAGACACTTAAATGAAGTAAAAAAAAAAAAAAGCAAAGAAATGGGCAGCATTTATTTCCTCATTATTGGCGTGAAATGAAGAGGGGAGAGGGAGGGAATTTAGTTAGTTTTTAACTTGAAATTATAATGTGTAATTAATGGTATGTATAGTTTCTTAAAGTAGGATTGAAATAGCTTTACTTTAATCAATTTTAGAGGGTTTCAAAGGACAAAAAGGCAGCAAAAATAAGTAAAAAATCTACGATGAAGTGATACATGAAGTGTAGAAAGATTGAAGTGAAAAAGAAGTGATGTGTGAAAGGTGTACTAAAGGTATGGGTTTGTAAGAATACTTTCTTAATAAATAAAATAAAAATAGGAAAAAATAGAAAATTCATTCCAAATTTTTGTGGCAGATTTTTCATAATTAAAATAATATAATTAATTAATTTATTTTAGTGAATTATCAAATAAGTTACTAGTGTGATCAAAATACGCAAATATGAGCTATAATTGATATTTTTATAACTCGAAAAATTATAAAAAATTGTTTTATGACATTAAAAATATTTTTCAAATATTTTCCTATTATTAAATTAATTTATTTTATTTTTAGTATTGGGTCTTAAATAGAAATTGATCCTGTAAAAACCCGAAACGAACTAAATTTTAGAAAAACAAAATTTTCTATGATATTAAAATATTTATCTAAAAATATAAGGGTTTACAAGAATAGTAAAATTGCATAATGAATAGTAGTGAATAGTGCAAAAGACTAGTTAATTACGGTAGTAGTAATAAAATGCGAATATAATCTCAAAATCAGATACTTTTAGTTATCAAAAAATTATAAAATTGATATTTTTGAAATCCTTATGAAAATACGGTTCTAAGGTTATTAATGGTATATTTTTTATATCTCGAGCCCTAGGACACGGTTTTCAAAGTTTAGATCCGAACGGGTTAGAAATAGGTCAAAAATTTACCAATCTGATATTTTTAAGCGACCCTATATTACTATGAGTTACTTTACACACTTAAACTACACCTCGGCCTCTAGGGTTAAGAGCACAAGATTGCCGAACTTAAATTACTATATTCCACTTAAGGTTTCCAGGTGACTTTTCAATTTGGATCTTTGCTAATTTGGAAACTGAAGGTTTATGTTTATATAACACATTTAGTTTGAGAAATTTATTTTAAATTTTATTTCTGTAAGTATTTAATATCACTTAACGTTTTTGGAATTCTTGAATTGAGTTTTATGTTCGAAGGTTTATCGTTATTTACATTTTAATAATTTATTTTTGGGTTCTATATTACCCGATTTTACAAGTCAGAGTTAATATAGAATTTGTAATACGTGTGTTTTGAATCTGAAGACTATTTAGTTCTTATTTTATTTTTAAGGATTCTCATTTTCTCAGGAGTCAGAAATTTTTAGATTCATTCATGATTTAGGACTAGTCGAAGTTCATTTTTAATTTTGAGTCATTTTTATAGTTTATTTTCGATGTTTATTTTGGAATTATTTACTGAAATTTTCCGGGGCTTACCACTTCCCAAGTAGCCTTTTCATGGGAATGATTCCTTCATAATACTTTGACTGTCACGCCCCAAAGAGTGCCCTACATGTGACAGTCCGCCACACTCAATATTTAAACTCAAGTAAGGCAACCTTAGTCTTCCCATGAGTTTGAACATCGGGTGTAAGGCTCACTCTCAACATACAGAGACCATACTTTGCTTCATAGTAGTAAGGAGACATACATAGCAACAAGAATGTAAATCATGACCCTCTCATAGAGAACTATTCTATTACATGAACTAGGGGGCATACCCCCGTTAACACTGTTAAGAGTTCTCAGGCTCAAAAAATTCCTTGTATTATCCTTCAAGCACTAGTTCATGGAAACAGGATTAGAAATCCATTTCTACTTTTAGGTCCCGACCTTATCGAAAGCTCCTTAATATCTAAGAGCTGTACTTGATGTCCACGGGTGCTTGGAGATAGCCAAAGGTATTCATACTGCAATAGGAAACTATTGAGGTATAAGCTACATTAGCTTAGTGAGTGAAAACTTCCATATCACAATTAAAACATAGCAATCAAGCAAGTGATTAACCAATCAAGTGAATGCATCAAACAAGTGAGTTCAACAAACATATGACCAGCTGGAAATCATATGTGGATGGACTTGCGCCCTCCATCCCGGGTTAGCAGATTAACGAATCCTACGGTACGACGCCGTTTAAGCTCATAGTCAATTGAATAATATTTCGTTTTATGGATCACGATTAACCAACAATTCGTTTTATGGATCACGATTAACCAATAATTTGTTTTATGGATCACGATTAACCAACAATTCGTTTTATGGATCACGATTAACCAACAGATGCTAATGCTCCATCCCCATCGTGATATGAATGAGTTCAGTTATAATTGAAGTCCAATAATCAATTAATCAAATTCTTTAGGTGGCCAAGCAATATTCGTAGACAATCAATTCTAGCTCAACTCTATACAAGCAATAACTTATCATCCGGCTTCGATATTCTTTACGTTCAATTTCACTATCAACAGCAGACAAATATAATTCCCAACTATCCCCATCATGCATATACATACTTTTTATCTTTACTTAACAACTAGTGCAACTATCATTACAATCACAAGCAACAATTAAATCGGAAGAGATACTCACTTGGCCATGGTACGCCGGTCTCTTAATAATAGTAGTCGGGTGGTAGAGTATCATCGTTCTCGGGATCAGCTACCAAGTAAGAATAACCTAATAAGAATCTCATCACTTAACTAATTCAAGCTATGCACCTAAACTAATCAAAATCGTGATTCTCGCTACTTGCGGAAGTTCCAACTTAAAACGGCCATAACTTGGTCATTTTAACTCGGAATCTCGCAAATTTTATATCGATTTCTATCTACATCGAAAGATCTATCTATTCCTAATATTATTTTCAAATTTCGAAAACTTTTAGGTCGTGGAACAGAGGAGTCAGATCAGGTCTGTAACTTTGTCATTTCCGAAAAAATTGTTTCGCACTCAATCAAAATGTTTCTAGCTAATGATTCATGGGTAGATAAAATATGAATGAGTTCCTAACATGAATGGCATGTAATGAGTTCAATATATGCATCGTATTGATGATTTTTGATAATGAAACTTTTAAGAACTCCTAATTATTACAAGACTCCATAATAGTCATTTCTTAAAATTCCATTCTTTCCAATTTTTGCATCTCCTAGTGTTTTAGGATTTTATTCTTAGAATTTACTTGTTATCTAAATAAAATGAGTCTTTATCATCTATACTATCCAAGACCTTCATTTCTTCTATGGAAATTCACATTTTTCACTTTGTAAGTATATTTTCAAATAAGCTTTTCACAAAAATCCGAATTTTGGAAATTTTCATTTCTTGCATGTTCCCTTTAAGAAAACTTGTTTAATGCATCAAAATCTAAAGCTTTACTATATCTATTGTCTAAGGACTTCATCTAACACATAAAACTTGCAATTTGAGCTCAAATACAGGCGATTACATATGCATCATCTCAAATTACGAATTTGACAAATTGATCACTAACTCAAAATTTTCCATTCTAATTCCACTACTTGTTTTGCACATTACTCATGCCTAATCTCATTTAAACTTGTAGAAATCATTCCTTAGAGATACCTATTACACATACCTTTCATTTTTCATGAAAAATATAAGTTTCAAAGTGGTTTCAAGGGCTTTTAAAATAGGTTCCAAAAATTATCCGAATTTTTCCTTTGAACTATTCTAACAAAATCTTTTCTTTTCAAGTTCCTTGCCTTATACTCATGAAGATCTATCAACTAACACATTTATACATACAAGACTAAGCTTTTATGATCATTAACACACAAAGATACAAAATATTCATATGAACTTGAATGTCAAGAAGAACATGAGTGTCTAAACACTAGATCTACAACTTATAGTGCATGAAAATGAGTTTAAAGGCATGAACATATATTTGTGATGCAAGATCTCTACTTTGACATGCATGAACATAATAATAATTCAACAAAAACTCATTTGAACACAAGATCTACTTCTTGTGATGGCTTGATATTCTTGTATTAGTGTTTTCTTAACCCTAGCTTTTGCTCATTGGGATTTAGAGTGGAAAACACACAAGAATAGTCTTGCCATTACAAGATTATGTAGTAGAAAGACTAGAAATCATCACCTAAAAGAAGTTTTGGAGATGAAATGAAGAGGAAATGGGCTTGTGGATGTGTGTGTGGGTGGGAGCTAGGGTCACGGCAAGAAGAAGAAGAAGAGAAGAAGAAGAGAGGTTTTGCTTTTGTAAAAATTTGGAATGAGTAAAAATGAGGAGAGAGAGTAGAAATGAGTTTATATATTAAGTGTTTTAAGGTTTATTTGAATTAAAAGGGGTAAAATAAAAAAAATAGAGGGAGTTGGGGGTGGGTGGTGGGGTTGGTGGGTGGGTGGGTGTTTGGTGTGCACCGGTTTGGGTGGGGAGGAGAGAGGGAGTGAGTTGAATTTGTTTAAATTTGAAATTTGTGTAATAAAATGTAATAAAAGTGATAATTTAATAAGAGACAAAATTTCTTGGAAAAGAAAATATAATTGAGTAGTTGTAAGGATATAAGAATAGGGTATAGGTAGTGTGTAGTGCAGGTTGTACTTGTGAATAGTGATAAATAGTAGACAAGTTATCTACTTTACCGATAGTAAAGAAATATGGGAAAAAGACCATAACTGTAATTTTTATAGCTCGAAAAATTATGAAATTTATATATTTGAAATCCTTATAAAATTTCGGTTCTAATGAATATTCCGAAATATTTTTCTGAGTTTCTAGTCCCGGGGCACGTTTTTCCATAATCGAGCTCGGGAAGGCCCGGAATAGAAAATTTTCTGAATTTAAAGCTTTCTAAGGTTTAAAATATACTTTAAAACAATAATTCATATTCATTTATTTTACAAAACTTCTTTTGTTATGAAACCGAAGTAAAGGCGGATTTAGGGTTTCATAGCTTCTCTCACTAAGCTGGAACTAGACCGATTTAGGGTTTCATTCTTCGGTTTCCGAAGTTTACTCGATTACTAGGAAGAACCGTGTAAACCTCGGGAATTTTCCACATTAGTACACGACTTTATAATAGATTGTATGAACTAGATAATAGATTTAGATTCTAATTAACGTCTAAGAATAGATTAGTACCTAGAATTTGGTTAGATAAAGGATTTAGAATTCGAATAAAGAATTTCTTAAACCCTAGCTGATACCAAAAATGATAATTCAAGATATGATTAAAAGAAAATCTAAAATTTAGACCCGAAACCTGATATACAAATAGGTTTAAATAGAAAAATACAAATATAGAGATTAAATGATTGTTTTTGAACTCGGTAATAATTCGAGATTTAAACAACGAGAAGTAATGAGCTTAGACTTAAACTTAAACCCTAAATTCAAGAATCCCAGTTAAAATTAAACGTTACTAATAAGATTTCATGATGGGTATCAAAACTAAAGATATATACCTAATTTAGTCTCCGTATTAAGTATAATACTAAGTAAATGATTATTTATGCTTATAGGCAGAAAACGATGACCTAAAGATAAACCATTAGGATTATAAATACACAACGAAAACATAAACTATTGAATAACTCAAGATCTGAATTTCAAATAAATAATCGAATCACACTATTGTTTTGACTCAAGTTTTCTTAAGTTATTGAAGCCTAAAACAAAAATTGATCTAATGAGCTTAAGAAATTTTAATTGCGGGAGATAAAATTATATGAGTAGTTAACCACGTATATATAAAACTAAAAATTGTATTATTTGATAATCTAAGTGCTTTGTATAATCCTATAAACATATTTTTATACAAAAACTCCCAAATATTAGCTAAATTATACCTGTATAACTCGTTAAATTTCTTAAAACTCAATTAAATAAATAGTAAATATATATATATGAATTCGGTGCAAATTCAGTGGGGAAAGCTACGGGGAAAAGAAGAGCCGAAAATCACCAATAATTCACACAATTTGTCAAACAAGTCAACCTCAAATACCAATCATTAGTTGCCAACTCAACTAGCATTAATTGCAATGAAAGTAACAGATCAAACACAGCCAAATGAAGAGAAAATCGGAGGAAATTCGGAAGAAAAACGTAGCCGCAGCTTCTCCTTCTTCTTCTCATTTATATATATATATATATATATATATATATGTTTAATGAACTTTATGGAGAAACAAACAACCCTCATCAATTTCTAAACCCTTCCAGAACGAATCCACTCTCAATTAGCAACTAAAACCACCTAAAAACAGAAAACAAACAGATCAAAACATCCGAGTTCGGATCAAAGAAAAAATAATACAAAAAACCCTTGAATGCGAGTTCAAAGGTAAGTTGTTGAAGTTTAAACGATTTTCTTTGAAATCTAAGTATTATAACTGACTTATAATAATCATAGGAATGTAATAAACGCAACTACAAGCTTCGAGTTTATCGGATCGGCCTAAACGAGGTAAAACTTCGAAATCCTAGTTTTATTTCTATAAAATCTAGATCTAAAAATATATGTATATAGAAGTGTTAAGAGTTGTTGTTTAACTATGAACAAGATATATAAACACTTACAAACGGTTTAGTAATGTTTTTAACGTAGAAAATTTAAAGAACATGAATCAGATCAGTGAAGAAAATGATGAACAGTACCAACACTGTCTCAACGTCGGCGGTGTAATTGCTCAACGCCGGCGGCTTACAAGGATAGGCCGGCGAAGTAGAGACGGCTTACACTGATCAGAGACTAAAAATAATTTTCACGTAAAAATTGAATGAAAGCCGACTACCTGGAGATTTACGCCGACGGTGTAAGCCCCTAGATTTTTCGATAATATTAGTAAACCCTAAGAACCGGAAGTTGAAACGAAACCCTAAAATTAACCTAGTTCTATGTTTAGTCTAGTGAATCTAGATCCGGCAATCCCGTATTCTTAAACCCTAGAAAACGAAATTGAAATAATTGTGGATTATGGTTCGTAATAATATAGGGGAGCCTAAAAATATCAGATTTGAATTTTCTAGTGTCCTTCGGATCGATCGATCGGGATCAGTTTTCAAAAACCGTGCCCCGGAGCACCGGATAGCAAAAATATTCCGACAACACCAATAGATTCGTAAAAAATATAAGGTTTCAAAAATATCAGTTTTAGAATTTTTCGGTATCTAAAAATAACAGATATAGGACTTTTACGCGTATTTTTTTTTACTACCGGTATTTTAATTGTCTAGTCTACTATTCATAGTACTTTTCTACTATTCATTACATTCACCTTTTTCTACTTTTTCTTATACTCTATTCTTACACTCTACCATACCTATATCTTACAATTTACCTTCCCCATACAACTTTAGTCACATCACACTTTACACATTACTTCTTTATCACATCAATTTTATTTTCTTTTCAAATTATTAATTAATCTAATTTCCATCAAAAATCTATAAATACCCCCTTCCTTTCCATTCTTTCACACAACAAAATCCATACCAAAACTCTCCCAAAATCACCACAAAATTCCTCTCCCAAAACTCTCTCAAGTTCTCTTTCTTCCTTAGAAAATCCATTCCCACATAATATTACAACCCATTCTTTTCTTCTTCAACCAACACATAAACTTTAGGTAAAAATTTCTTATTTACTCATCATGTTCATATAACTTAACATGAGTTTAGTGTATGTTTCTTAGACTCATTGAGTTAAGAAGCAACAATTTATTCATGTTTTGTTTTTGTTCATGTTCTTATTTTCTTTATGTTACTATTATGTTGATATTGTTATTATTGTTTCTAACCTAACTTATATAAGTATTATATATATTTTGTATATATTTATTTAGAGCATATACGCTCACTTGTTATTTAATTTCAGTCTTGCAATTTATTGATTTACTTGTTTTATGCAAATATTAAGACTAGTCTTTCTAGTCTTAGACTTGTCCATATCAAGTCAAAATAATTTTATTCTTTGCTTTTCTTTTCTTTGAGGACTAGTCTATTCTTAGTCCCGGGATACCTTGATGAAGCTAAGGTTCCCAATACTTGACTTTACTTTTATGCTCTTATATATTTTGTTTATCTTATTATGTTGTTTTTATTTTATCCTCATTCATACATGAATATGTGATATTGTCTCAACCATAATGAAAATGAGCTTCCTTTAGTAATAGAAAGTAAGAACCCTCCTCAAAAATAAATTTTATCACTAAGAAATTATTTTTCCATAAAGACTTAAAGTTTTGTCTTAACAAATATTTTTCTAAAGCTAGACAAGTTTAGCTCAAGTTTTAGTAATAACACTATATGAGATTTTATCAAGAAATACATAAAGTTATTACAAACTCTTCTTTCAAACAAATAAAATAAGAAAGTTTCTTTAAACATTCCTTACTCAACCAAAAGTTTTCTTAAACACATTTATCAAAATTTTCTACCAACATTTTAAATACTAAAGTCTAGAAAGTTTTCAAAAATTTACTTATAAAGACCATTTCTTTTAAAGTGGATCTAAGAAAAGCTATAGAACATATACCCATGAAGTATTTAGAAAAACTATGTTTTCCAAAACATTAGAAATAAAGTAGTAGGAATTTAAAAAGATTAAAATTAATTTTATTTAAGAAAAAGAATTAAAAGAAGGAGATGCTCACTTTTAGTAAAATAAGAAATTTCTTAACAAAACTAAATTTTTTACAAAACTTATTTTTTTACAAAACTTAAGCTTATCACACTTTCAAAACATATTGTACCACAAGAACATTGTTGAGACAACACCACCAAATTCATGCATATGGTTTGAGTATATATGTATTCAAGGGATTTTCTTTCAACCATATAATGTATCTATATTTTTGTACAAAAGCCCTTGAGTGAAGTAAAGTTTGAAAACTCTAGTTTTGAAGTTTGGAAAATTCGTGTCAAATCTGTACGCTGCTATTCCGAGACCTAAATAACTTCTTTGATAAAAATAACCTTAGAAATAGATAGATCTTTCCGAGTAGGTAGAAATCGGTATATAATATGCGAAATTCCGAGTTAAAATGAGCAAGTTATGGCCATTTTAAATTGGAATTTCCATTCATACGATTTTTGACGAATTCAATAAGATCGAATTATAGAGTTCGATAGATCGTGGATGAAATACTCATGTCGGGTATTTCTTTTGGTTTAGGTGTCGAGGACGAAGATCTTCCCTTCCCAGAGGATTACTTCGACTCCTAGAAGAAAGCTATGGACGAGTGAGTTTCCTTTACGCTTATGTATTCGCGCATGTGCTTGTAGAATAGAGCACTAGATGTTAGGAAAAGATAAAATTGATATGCATGTGGGATATCATGGGAATTATGTATGTGATTCGTTGTGTGCGATCAATGAACAATAAAGTATATCGGAACCGATTTGTGATTGATATAAATGTTCCATGTATGTATTGTTATGTGCGAATATTGTTTGATCGCTTTAAATGATTTAATGTCATATGAATCCCCATATAATAAATTGCTCATGCATATCACTTAGAATATCATTTCGAAATTTTGCTACTACTCCTCAGCGTGGGACCGGAAAGGTAAGCTGCCTTGCTACAATCTTGAGAGTTAGGACGTTCGGGGAATACGGTCTCAAGGTGTAGCCGAGCCGGATCGATCGCTTTGGGTAAGGAAAGCCCGAGGACTAGTAGTACGGTTCGTTGGAACCCCAAGACGCGCGCAACTTTCAGGAGGTCGTTCGGGACCTAGTTCAAAGCATTCCCTAACCTCCGATGGAGGGGTAAATCCATCAAACATACGAAACCGGATAGTCGTATGTAATGTTTGATCATATGGTTATTGCATTCATATGCTTGATTAATAAACTTGGTTGATTGTTTGTTATGAGTACTTTTGCGTAAGGAATATCTCACTAAGCTAGTAATGCTTATACTCCTACAGACTTTTGACCTTGCAGGTTTATCTTTTTGCACCCGAGACCATCTTGACCACCCGGGTAGAATCTTTATTTTGGGAAGCTTTTGGAGGAATTCTATTTCATAGTATTAGAGTAGATTTCTTCTAAAATCTTCTAGCTTTTGTTGCTTATCTTAGCAAGACCATGATTATTATGAAATTATCGGGGGAATGCCCCTTAGAAGTTGTAAGACTTTTATTTCAATGAAATATATATTAATGTTATTTTGCATGTTCCGCTGCCAATGTCTTAAAATGCATTACTCCACCGGTCTCCCTTTGTTGTGAATGTACGCCTTGTACCGATATGAAAGCTTTCGAGTGACTGAGGTAGTCATTCTTAAGTTTTAATATTGCGTACGGCGGGCTGTCACGTTTAGGGTACCCGCTGGGGCGTGACAGACGGTGTAGAGCCGGCGTACGTTAAAAGTCGACAACTTTCAAAGCTGATGCACTCAATATGAAATAATTCTCGAAATCAAGTCTACACAGGTACCTAGGTTTGAAAGCCAGCGGCTTTGAGCCGGCGTACACTTAAATTTCTTCAGCGAAAGCTAATTTTGAAACAAACAGAATATATATATATATATATATGCAATAAACCTATTTAGTATATATTATATACAAATATGATAATATAGAAATTTGTTAAATAGATAAGTAAATACAAATGTTTAAAATACTTTGTTTAGTATTTAATAATTCTTAAGATTCTAGAATTAAGGAAAAATACTTAGTGTTAATAAAAGTTAGTAAATAGTCAAATATTTGTTTTAAATAGATAAATAGGTAAGAATAGAAATTGAAATAAGTTAAATATTTGAGTAATGTGACTTCTAAAAATAACAAAATAATTATACGAGATAAATTAGAAGAAACACGACGATACTAAGTAATAATAAATAAATATAATTTTCTATATTAAGATCAGTATAGAATAACATGAAATGAGTAACAGTAATTACCAAAACTTGATAAATATCGAGTCTAGGACACTAGTCACATATAGGAATTTAGTCAATCTATATTGATGAATACTTTATTCATCTTAATAGGTGATTTTGATACACTAAAAGATCTACCAGCAGATTATTACGACTGAGTCAGTATGAGTAGGTGAGTAATTCAGTCATATTATATTGTTTGTGCTTGTAAGTAGTTGAATATGTAATGCAAAGATAAGTAAACGAATATTTTGTTGAAAGTATGTTGTGATCTAATTGTATGATTGTTAAGATATCCTTACAAAAGCGATAATGCAATGATTTGATGTTGTGAAGTAGTATAATGATTGTGTGAAATGTATGGTCACCATGAACTTGATTAAGAATTATTGACTTAACAAAATAATCTGATCATGCATTGCACGAATTGCATTTTTGCATATATATTGGGGTGACAGCCTACTACTATTAATATTTCGGTTCTCTATTTATGCTTGGTTGTTCTAATGTGTTAGTTCTTCCAAGATATTCTTTGGGCTATCGGTTCTACGGGAACTAAGTGGCAATGAAGAACGCCGCCCGTAGTATCTGTAAACCCCCCTAAAATTTTCATAATTCTTAGAAAATAATCCTAGAAGTCTAAGTATCAAAATTTAAATCCCGAAAAAATCGACTCAAGATAAAAACCCAATTCTAGACCGAGTCAAACACAAGAAACGAAACCCTAAAAATTGAACCAAGTTAAAACTTAATTTCAAATAAGATCAAAAATGAGATTTCTTAGTCTCGCGAAAACGAGAACCCTTAAAACAAAATATAAAGTCCAACTACCGGTTTAATCAACGTCCGTACGCCAATCAAATCATCTACCCAATTCCTAAAACATAAATCAAAACGATATATCTAAATACCTCTTAACAACGAAATGATAAGATCCTAAATCCTTTGGTAACTTTCAGAATCAGAAATTTCAAGTTTTACCAAAAGTCAAACTGAGTTAACTCATAACCTTAGACTCAGTTAAACGATCCCGAAAACTAAAAACTATTAAATAATCTCAAATAAAATAAGAGAAACCTCAAATATCGAGCTAAAAATATAAAACGACAAAAACTCGAAAATTTTACGATCTTACAAATATCTTGACGAAACTGGAAGTCAAACCGGAACCCTAAAGTCAACAAAGCCTATAACGAACCCTAGTGTTTAAGATCCGGCAATCCCGCATTTTCAAACCCTAGAAAACGAAATTAAGCCAATAGCTTAAAATAGTTCGTAATAATATAGGGTAACATAAAAATATCAAATTCGTGAATTTCAAGTGTCCTTTGGACTCAAACGGGATCGATTCTCGAAAATCGTGTCCCGGAGCTTGGAATATTAAAAATATTCCATTTATACCAATAGACTCGTAAAAATACAAGGATTCCACAAATATCAGTTTTAGAATTTTTCGTAGCTAAAAATTACAGATATCGCATTATTACACGTATTTTTATTACTATCGGTACTTTAATTGTCTAGTCTACTATTTATAGTACTTTTCTACTATTCATTACTATTAACCTATCTCTACTTTTTCTTACACCTATTTGTTACACCTACATATCTATTTTCTTACTTTTTATATTTCCAATACAACTTTAATCACATCAAACTTTACACATTACTTCTTTTATTACAAATAAATTAAAATAAATCAATTTCCCCTCTCACAAGGACCAAAACCGGTGCCTCCCCCTCTCCATCAATCTCTATTTTATTTTTTTTTTCAATTTATTTTATTACATCAAAAATTCACTCCAAAAATTCTATAAATACCCCCTTCCTCTTTCATTCTTTCACACAACTCATTATACTACCAAAACTCTCTCAAATTCACTACACAAACTCTCTCCATAAACTTTTCCTCTACCAAAACTCTCTTTCACCAAATACTAACAAGAATTTCCCTTTATACAATACAACTACCATTTCTCCATAACCATACATTCACTACCATCTTTATAACAAAAAAACCTTAGGTAAAGATTTCTTTCAACCATTTATTTATCTATGTCATGTAACTTAGCATGACTATAGTGTTGTTTTGATACTCATATGAGTAGTAAAAGCAATAACATGTTCATGTTTTGTTCTTGTATATAAGTTTTCTATTTTAATGTGTTGTTATTATTTGCTTCTAATCTAACTTATATTATGTATTATGTATATATATTTATTTAGAGCATATAAGCTCATTTGTTATTTATTTACTTTCAAGTTATGCAATTTATTTATTTCATGTTATTATTAAGACTAGTGTCACGCCCCGTAGGGTATCCTAAACGTAACAGCCCGCCACATACTAAGTAAGACTCTCGAGTTCCCTACCCGGGCCTTCGGGAGTCTTAAGTAGATGTAAAGCGTTTCTTTACGACAATAGAATACTTCAACAAATGGAGTTAAACAGTTTAACGAGGCATTCATTAGCCATAGATAATAAATCAAAACGCATAATTTAAAGTTTACAAATCTAAGGGGCATTCTCCCGCAAAAGAATACAGTTATTACAATCATCCAGAGTCTTTAGTTTCCAATGGAAGTCTATACAAAAGGAATGGATTAAACTTCTATGGGAAACTCCTATCTCCGGTACCTGCGCTGTGGCTTGTCTCGGCCTAAGCCATATAAAATCATGCTGCAAAAGATAGAAACTATGGGGGCGTAAGTTAACTAGCTTAGTGAGTAATAACTTCTGTAACACAATTAATTATAATTCACTCAAGCAAGTGATTATTCAAGCAAGTGTATGCATCAAACAAATGTAATCATCAAACATATGACCATCCGAAAATCATATGTGGATGGACTTGCGCCCTCCATCCCGGGTTAGCAGATTAACGAATCCTGCGGTACGACGCCGTTTAAGCTCACGGTCAACTAACGATATTTTGTTTTATGGATCACGATTAACCAACAAAGTCGTTTTATGGATCACAATTAACCAACATATTCATTTTATGGATCACGATTAACCAACATATTCGTTTTATGGATCACGAAAAACCAACCAATGCAAATGCTCCAACCCCATCGTGATATGAATGGATTCAATTTACTTTTGAAACCGAATATTCATTAGTTCAATTCTTTCAAGTGACCAACAAGTATTCACAGACATTCATCATAAGGTACTAGCTAATCAGTCAATAGTTTAACACCCGGTTTCGATATTCCTTAAGCTCCATTTCACATATCAACAGTAGACAACATATATAACTCCCATATACCCCATCATGCATATACAATTTCTTTTATCTTTGCCTACATCACTAGTGCCACTACATTACAACCACATTCATTAATTGAAACTCACTCGGCCATTGGACACCAACTTCCTAATAGTAGTAGTCGGGAGGTAGAGTGTCGTCCTGCTCGGGGTCACCTACCAAGCAAGAATAATCCTAATGAGATTCTCATCATGTAACTAAATCAAGATATACATCTAAATCATGTGGATTCGGATTTCTCGCTATTTGCGGAAGTTCCGACTTAAAACGGCCATAACTTGGTCATTTTAACTCGGAATTTCGCAAATTTTATATCGATCTCTATCTACTTCAAAAGATCTATCTATTTCTAATATTAAATCCAAGTTTTGAAAATAATAAGGTCACGGAACAGTGGGATCAGATCTGTTCCGCAATTGATCCAATCTCGAAATTTTGCTTTGCTTTTGATAAAAGGTGTTCCTAGATGATGATTCATGCATGAATGATATGGGAATGAATTTCTAATATAAATGCCATGTGATGGACTTAATATATACATGGTCATAATAATTTTTGATAATAACTCATATGAACTCTTAAGTGTTGGGGAAATTCTCATAAAGACTAATTCTAGGAAGCTATTTTTCCACATTATACTCCTTAGGGTTTCTTTGGCTTTTAATCTTGTAATCCACTTATTATTTAACTAAAAATAGGTTCTCAAAGTCTATATTAATCATGCCCTCCATTCATGCATAAAAATTTCCATTTTTCATTTGATAGACATGTCTTTGAAATAGCTTTTTGTAAAAATCCGAATTTTCTAAATTTCATTTTCTTATATTTTTCTTAAGGGAAAACTTATCTAATGCATTAAAAAGTGAAGCTCCAATATGTATGTTACCTAAGGACTTCTTTTAGCTTATAAAATATTCAATTTAGACTTAAATACTAAGTGTTTATATAGGCATTACCCAAAATTACGAATTTGACTACACATCCAAAGTCAATATTTTTCCTTCTAGCTTCACTTCTTGTTTTCTTATTTTTATTATGCCTAAACTCATCTAAACTCATGAAAATAATTCCTTCAACATGTCTATTACACATACCCTTCATTTTCCTTATGAAATATAAGTTTAAAAATGATTTTGGTGGTTTTCAAGGTAGGGTTTCCATTTCATCCGAATTTTCAACTTTCCATATTTGACAAAGTCCTTCCTTTTTCAATGTTCTTGCCTTCTATATATGATTATCCACTATCTAACATCTCTATACATATACAAGACTACATTTTTGTGATCATCAATGCATGAAAATAAAAATAACTCTATGATCATACATGTAAATGACAATGTGGGTATCTAAACTTTAGATCTACTAAGTATGATGCATAAATCATGGATCTTATGGCATGAACAATAATATATATGCAAGATCACTACTTTACATGCATGAACAAGTTGATATTTCAAATAAAACTCATTTAAAGGCTAGATCCACTTCTTGAGATGGCTTGAGATTCTTGTAGTAATGTTTTCATGCCCCTTGCTCATGCTTATTGGGATTTAGATGAGAAAACACACAAGAATCATCTTGCCATAACAAGATTTAGGATGAACAAAGCCTAAATATACATACCAAAGGAGTCTTGATGGAGGAAAGAAGAAGGAAACAAGTTGAAGTGTGAGAGGGAGAGGGAGGGGGGTGCTCGGCACAAAGGGAAAAAGAAGAGAGGTTTTCTCTTTTTCAATTTTGAAACAAGAAGAAAAATGAAGAGAGAGAGAGAAAATTATGTATATATATGGAGTGTATTGGGGTTTAGATAATTAAAATGGAGTAAAATAAATAAATTTGAGAGGGAAATAAAGGAGGGGGGGGGGGGGGGGGGGGGGGGTGGCGCGCCGGCCACTCTTGGTGTGTGTGTGTTTGAAATTTCAATATTTGTAATTTAGTTAATTAAAATGTAATAAATATGATAATTGTTTAAGAGACAAAATTCATTGGAAAAGAAAATTGAAATGAGTAGTTGTAAGGATGTAAGAATAGGGTATGGGTAGTGTGTAGTGTAGGTTATACTTGTGAATAGTAGACAAGACATCTACTTTACCGGTTGTTCCGAAAACATGGGAAAAGCTATAACTGTAATTTTTATAGCTCGGAAAATTATGAAATTGATATTTTTGGAATCCTTATACAATTACGGTTCTAATGAATATTCCGGAACATTTTTTCTGAATCCGTGGCCCGGGGCATGCTTTTTCAGTAATTGGGCTCGGGAAGGCCCGGAATTGAAAAATTCCCGAATTTAAAACTTTCAAAGGTTTGAAATGTACTTTGGAACAATAATTTAAATTCATTTACTTTATAAATTTATTTCACTATGAAACCGAAGGAAAGCCGGATTTAGGGTTCCTAGGCTTCACTCACAAGACTCAACCTGATCGGATTAGGGTTTCGATTCCAACTCCCGGGGTTTCCTAGCTACTGAGAATACTGGGGTTTACAACTAGTCTTTCTAGTCTTAAACTTATCCATATCAAGTCAAAACAATCTTTTATTTATTTTCTTTAATCTTTCCGGACTAGTCCATTCTTAGTCCCGGGATGCCTTGATGAAGCTAAGGCTCCAATACTTGATCGGGATTCCTTGATGAAGCTAAGGTTCCCAATACTTGATATTTTATTTTCTTGCTTATTATTTGTTTCTAGTATTTTCTTATGTTCTTATTTTTTATACGCTCATGATATTTGCATCTACATAATGTTAATGTCTCAACTAATTCAAAAATAGAATTTTATTTTATTAAAAGAACTTAAAGACCAAATTTCCTATTACGTGACTTGTCATAAAATAATGAAGTTATTATCAAACAACATAGAAATAGATTAATACAAGTTTTCTCAAAGTTTTCTTAAGTATCAAAGATAGTTTTACCAAGGAAACGTAAGAAATAAATATTTTTCATTTTACATTATGGGAACCTAAGTTCTAGTAAATTAATTGGTTAGTTTCCAAAGTCCTTACAAAAAGCTTAAAGATTAAACTCTTTTGAACTCCATGACCAAAACTAAGAAACAACTAGATTTCAAAGTTAAGATAAAATCAACTCATAAAGTTATGTACCCACTTAGGAAAATAGTGATTTTCAAGTTCCTAAAGAAGAGGCTTGTTTTCAAATAATATAAGCAAGATAAGATTAGAAACAAATGATTTTCAGCAATAAAAAAATTCTTTTCAAAGGAAAAAAAAGAACAAGTTTAGAAAACAAAAACTTATATTTTAAAATAATAAATATAAGAAGGCAAGACTCATTTTCTAAAACCATCTTAAAAACATAATTATAAAAAGATTTTCAACAACCTAAATATAATTTTTGATAAAATTGATCTTTTATCAATAAAAGTGAAATTTATGAAAGACCAAGGTTAAAGGAAAATTTACTTATTTTGGAAAAAGGAATGAAGGAAATAAAATAAGAATATACTCATTTATAATGAAAACATAAAGTTTCTTCCAAATACTTAAAAAGGAATTTATTGAGATAAGTTTTAACACTTTAAAAAGAATTGTTTTATGAAATAAATTGTTGAGACACTACCATTAGAAATTTTGCATATAAAGTGAGCTTATCTATATACTCAAAGTATTTATCAAATATAAGTTCATAATTATATATATATATATATATATATTGCTACAAAGGATTTTTCTTAAAATAAAGTTGAGTTAGAAAATGGATTTGCAAAAGTTTAGAAGAATTCGTTTTAAATCTGTACCCAATGTTTTCGGAACCCAAATGACCTTATATGACAAAGATAACCTTAGAAATGGATAGATCTTTTCGAATAGGTAGAAAACGGTATATTATATGTGAAATTCCGACTTAAAATGAGCAAGTTATGGCCATTTTAAGTTGGAATTTCCTCTTATACGATTTTACCGCGATTTTAAGAAAAGATTAGAATATCCAAGAATAGAAATTTCATGAAAGACTTATCCCGAGTATTTCTTTTGTCTAGGTGACGAAAGATACGAGATTACCCTACCTGAGGATTACTACAACTAAGAAGATCGCAAAATAGACGAGTGAGTTCTTTCTCCTAATTTTGTTATCTTGCTTGTGCTTGTAAAGTAGTGGCATTAGTATACTAAGAAAAGATAAAAATGGATATATAATTGGCGAATTTGGGATTATGTATATGTGATTCTACGTTTATGTATGAAATGAGAATTAAGAATATCGCAACTTCGAACTGCTTGTTTAAATGATTTTGTTACTTACTGGTATGACTGTTTATTGTTTGCTAAATTGATTGATCGCCCCTAATAAACCTTGATAAGGTTTAGCATAAGAAAACTAAAACGCTCATGCATAGCATCCATCGAGTCACATCTTTTTCGGAAGGCTGCTATTCCTACGCGTAGAGTTGGATTGGCTGTGATCGTGCGGTGCCACGGGCCATTTTTCTTCCTGGAGAATCCAAATCGCTTGGGGAAAGCGACTCTAGGTTCGGAGCCGAGCCAACCGAACGCTGAGGGTGAGGACTTGGGGACTAGCAGTAGAAGGTCGAGGACCTTCAACCCCGATTCCCTAACCTTTGATACGGAGGGGTAAATCTGTTCTATATATGGTTTCCGGATAACTATATATATTTGCATAATCATGTGGTTGTTGCATCTATTGCATAGCATATGCGTGAAAATCTAAATGAACTTGTTTTAATATACGGTGCGAATGAAAAGGAATATCTCACTAAGCTAGTTGTAGCTTACACCCCTATAGATTTTGTTGAAACAGGTACACCCATGGCTTAGATTGAAGATCATGACATTAAGGAAGTCATGGAAGAATGATTAAACTTCTATGAAGGAAACGGAATCGTAAGATGAAATAATTTTGTAAGATTCTTTATATGTAATGGCTTATGTGATTAGTGATGTATCTTTGTTTGAAGATAATAGAGGATATGCCCCTAAGTATTGTAATTTGATATGTTTATGATTTACGATAAGTATTCTCTTTGCCTTGCTACTTAATTATTATCAATATAAATTACGCTACTACGATACGTTCCCTTGATTATGATGTACGCCTTGTACATAATATGGAAGCTTTTGCGTGATAGAGGGAGTCATTCCTAGGCTTTAATATTGTGTATGGTGGACTGTCATGTTTAGGGCACCCCTCGGGGCGTGACAGTATCGCTTTGAAATGATTAATACTTAGGGAGTTTCTAAGGGGATTGTAGGAGATGGTCAGTTTAATCGATTATATTCAAAGTGATAACCCTAAAACGAGAAATCGTTGATTCTCCTGTGTACTTAGTCTCTCTTGGGTAGGTAGGTCATAAAGTATGGTTCTTCAACCCTTAAAAAGAGGGCGTAAATCTTTTTCCTGTTTGGATTCTAGATCATCCAAGCTTGTATCTGTGCATATGGTTGAGTGCTTGCATTACATATGATTTGATAATAACTTGTATGATTTATGGTATGTCTGGTTATTCACTGAGCTGTGGTTTTGCTCATACTCCAACAGTCTTTTCAGGTTTACTCTACGACCCTGGTTAGTCACTTCCAAGAATATGGCTCCGGTAAGAACTTAGGAGTTGGAAGTCTACGGTTATACTTTGGTTTAATGATTATGTACTAATAGAATAGAATATCTAGTTGTGTACTACAGTAAGACTATTTGATTTGTAATAGTTCTGTAATATTCTATGGTTAAGATAGAAGTTATTTATTAGTTTATTTCTTTCATGTATTTGTCATTTCTTATCAAGCAACTAAAAAGATCCTGTTGTTTTAAAAACCTATCATTCTCTGAAGGTAATCTAGTGATAGTATTCAAGTGTGACTTGTTTACTACTACTAGGGTACCCTCGGGGCATCACAAACTGGGGTATACATTACAAGAATAATAAAAATTGTGTTATGAATAACAGTAAATAGTACTGAAAGACTTGCTAATTACCGGTAGTAAAGAAATACAAATAAATTCGCAAAATCAGTTAATTCTAGCTATTGAAATTTATAAAACTAATATTTTAAAGATTCTTATAAAAATATGAGTATAACGGCATTAATAACATATTTTTAATATTTCGAATCTTAAGGCGCGCTTGTCGAAGTCTGTACCTGACCGGATTAGAATAGATCGAAAATTCGTTAATCTCATCCTTTAGAGCATCCTAGACTTAATACGAGCCAATAACACCTTTTCCTCTTATTCCGACTCCTTGGTTTAGGAATACGGGATTGCCGGGTCTAGGCTACGGAGTTTCGTGGACTTAGGTTTCCCGGTTGACTTTCCGGTTTACACCTTTGCCAATTTGGAAACCGATATTTTATGCTTATACAACATATCTGATTTGAGAGTTTTATTTTAAAGTCGATTTCCACAAGTATTTAATATCTCTCAACATTCTCGGAATTCTTTGGATTGAGTTTTATTTCCGGAGGTTAATCATTATTTACTTTTTAATAATTTGTTTTTGGGCTCTATTTCACACGATTTTTATAAGTTGGAGTCAAATATACAATTTGTCGTACGTAATGGTTTTGGAATTAAAGTATATTGAGTTCCTATTTTACTTTTAGGAATTCTCATTTTTCTCATAATTCAAAAATTTCTGGTCTCGTTCGGGATTTGGGACCTATCAAAGTTCGGTTTTAATTCGGAGTGATTTTTAGGGTTTATTTTTGAAGCTCATCTTTAGAATTATTTACTAAAATTTTTCGGGGCTTACATTGACATAATTTCTTTGTTCCTCAATTTATGAACCTTTTAATCGAAGATTTTTACTAGGTGATCTTCGTAGGTGAAGTTTTCCTTGAGTTGTATCGATTCTAGTTCCATTATTTGGTTGGGATCATGCACATACTTTGTCAATATTGAAACATGGAATACTTTATGTACCCTTGATAAGCTCGGTGATAGTGCTAAGTGGTAAGCCCGACATCTTATTCCCTTCGAGTACTTCAAAAAGGTCCAATGTACCTTGGGCTTAGCTTCCTTTCAGCGGAAACCCTGTGAATGCTCTTGATGAGATCCTCCTCCTAATACACATGATCTCTACTTCTAAATTCAAGAACTTAATGCTTTAAATGCATCTAACTCTTATGCTTGTTTCGAGCTTCTTTCATATTTCACTGTATGATTTGACCTTAAGTTGTTGCATCTCAAATTTGACTGTTAGCTTTCCTTCATCGTGCTAAATCGAGGTAACCAGTAGGGTTTTCCATTTGTAAGGTGGCATTTTGACTTGTAGAGTCGCAATCGTCGTAGGCAAATTCCACCAATAATGGATCTTAAGATCTTAATACATCGTAGTTCCTTTTGGATGCATGGTGTATCCTGAATTATGTACTTCACTCATAATTTCCCTCTTTATCTCATCGTCATCCAGCACACACAGTCTGCCCTCCATGCTTACAATCATCCCTATTGCCTATCATGAAGTTAAAGTACCTTGCTTTTTGCACTTCTCCTTCAATTTCTAGATTGCGTCATCATAACGTTCCGCCTCTTTAATCCTCCATTGAGATTAGCTCTCTTAACTAGGTTAAAGATTTTCAACTTCCATGTCTTGTCCTATAAACTTAATGCTCACCTTTTCAAATTCTCTTGTCAACTCCTTTTTATCCATCAACCTCTCTGTGATTCCTTTTGCCTTCACTTTCCCTAAACCATAATTTATTCCAAGGTCATAGTCCTTTAATCATCTCCTCTATCTCATCTCCAGCTCTCTCTGCATGAACGAGTACTTTAGATTCTTATGATCGATATAAATCTCAAATCTTTGATCGTATAGATTATGTCTCGAGGGAAAGCACTACTGCAGCTAGCTTTAGACCATGTGTCGGGTAATTCTGTTCACTTTTCTTGATTTGTATAAACTTCTCATTTTTTTGGGTTAACGAAGTCGTAAGCTCGATTATCTTAGAAAAGTCTTTTACAAACTTTCTATAATAACCAACTAGACTTAGAAAACTTCTCACTTCGGTTATCGTCCACCACTATTTTTATCTTTCCGGGATCTATCGACATACCTTTACTTGAAACAACATGATCTAAAAAGGAAATCTGGTCCAACTAAAAATCATACTTGGTTAACTTGGCATACAACTTGTGTTCTCTCAACATTTGTAACGATTCATGAATCTTCTTCATGTTGTTCGTGTGTCCTTGAATAGGTAAGGATGTTATCGATGAAGACTATCACACATCTATCCAATAATAGCTGATATACTTGATTCATCAGGTCCATAAAGGTGGCGGGTGCATTTGTTGGTTCAAAAAAGGCATCACTAGAAATTCATAGTGCTTATAGCAGGTCGAAAAGTGGTCCTTGGTGCATCTTTTGGCTTGATCCTTAAACTGGTGACATCCAAAACACAAATCAATGAGTGAGGTCACACTCGCTCCTTGAGTTGATCGAAGTGATCATCAATTTGAGGTAATGGATTGGCGACTTTGTTGATCTTCTATACCTAACTCATGGATTCATCT
>JAMXBD010003909.1:0-96748 GCA_024138025.1 Combretum micranthum
TGGTGTGAGGGGATATGTTCTTGCAGGGGCAGGCCCGTTTGGTGAGGGATGGTGAGGGAGAGTTGTATGATTTATTTTGTGTAACAAAATTGAAATTTAATAAGTAATTTAAATAATAAAAAGTATTGGAAAAGTAAATTTATAAGAAAAATGATTGTAAGAATAGGTAATAAGGATATAAGAATAGGGTATGGGTGGTTGTACTTGTGAATAGTGATTAGAAATCAAAAAGTAGATTAGATAATTAAATTACTGGTAGTAATGAAAATATGATAAAATGCTATAACTGTAATTTTTATAAATAGATAAATTGTCATAATTATATTTTGAATTCCTTATTAAATTTCGATTCTAAAGAGTCCTATATAATATATTTTTTTTTGAGTCCCGGGGATCGATTTTCAAGAATAGATCCTGATCGGGTTCGAAACGAAAGAATTTCTCTGAAATTTGATTTTTATGTTTTGATATATTATTTGGGCATGTATTCTAAAGCTGAACCATATTTATTGTTCTGGGGTTTCGCTCTCGGTATTTTGCACTTAGGGTCCCTAGGTCCAAACTAACACTAGGATATTCTTTTAGGGTTTCGGTACCGAAACCGTGTTCGGTTTGCTTAGAAAACGGTTGCTTACAAGTTGCATATGTATTTAAACAATTTTTCAACTATATAAATATATATTATATTTGATATAGGATTTTTGGTTGATATAAAGTTTGGAAAATCATGTTTTAAGGGCTGGGATTTTCGTGTAAGTTCTATACATCTTTTTGGAGGCCAAATGACCTTTTATGATAAAAGTAACCTTATAAATAGATGATCTTTTCGAGTAGCTAGAAAACGGTATATAATATGTAAAATTCTAAGTTAAAATGAGCAGATTCTAAATCTATCTTGAATTCGCAGTAAAATAGGATTGAAGGAAATTCCAACTTAAAATGGCTATAACTTGCTTATTTTAACTTGGAATTTCACATATTATTTACCGTTTTCTATCTAATTGAAAAGATCTATCTATTTCTAAAACTATTTTCATCAAACTACGTCGTTTGAGCTCCAAAATAGTGGTGATCAGATTTACCACGAATTTCACAAAACTTACTTCCTTCTTTTTACCAGAAACTCATATCAAAGAGATGGATATTATAATAGATTTGTAAAACCTTTGAAATGTATTTATATATATTATTCATTGTCTCATATTAAATGCATGAAATTAATGAAGTTGTCTCAACCATGAATTTTTAGTGAAAGTAAAGTCTTTTAAAGATTTTGGAAAAGTGAAACTTTTGAAAATTTCCCTTTAGCTTGCTAGAAAATCTCTCAACTTTTTTAAATGAGTATTTTTCTTTTCCTTAATTTCATTTTCTTAGTCTTTTTAAATTTCTGAAGAATGATTTCTATTTTCTAAGCTTAGTTTCTAATGCTTTTTGAAAGTAGTGATAATTCTATATTTCTAGAAATAATTTTCTTTATTTCTTAAGATCATTCTACTTTATGAAATGAAACTCTTTGTGTTTGTCAAACTAGTATTGATGAAAAGTAAAGTTTAGTAAAACTTTTGTTTAATCAAGAATTTCTTTCCATTTTATGACTTTGTAAAGTGTATGTAGTGTTTAAAAATTCCTATGTTCTTAAAATTCATAATGAACTCTCTAGATTTCTAGAAAAAGTTTGTTATGATAATTTCCTAAGTTTTTATGAAAATTACTTCCTTGACCACAACATTTATTTTTTTAAAGAAGAACTTCTATTTTAAGAAAACTTTTCCTCCTTTATTTGGTTGAGACAAAAATTAATATGTTCATGCATGTTCATGAATATGAAATCATAAAGTTATGAAAACACAAGAAAGATATAAAAATTAAAGCAATAAGCTAGTAAAGAAATATTTCAAGTATTGGTACCTTAGCTTCATCAAGGTATCCTGGGACTAAGAATAGACTAGTCCAAAAGAAAAAGAAAATTGTTTTGACTTGATGAGGAGAAGTCTAAGACTTGAAAGACTAGTCTTAAAACAACTTGAAAGTAAATAAATAAATTGCAATAACAAGGAGCTTATATGCTCTAAAAGATATATATTATATATATATAGCTACATAGATATATTTAATTTAATAGATATGAAAGTAACATAAAGGAAACTAGATTCATGAACAAAAACAAAGTATGAACATATTGTTGCTTTATTAACCTTCATGGTTTAGAAAACACACACTAAGCTCATACTAAGTAAATGAACATATAGAAAGTTAAAACTATTACCTATAGAAGAAATAGAAACTAGAGAAAACTTGAGAGAGTTTATGGAGAGATTTTGAGAGAATAATTTTGTGTATGGAATGTGTGAAGGAAGTGGAAGAAAGAGAGGGTATTTACAGGAAAATGTGAAAGGAAATTTGTGTTAATTAAATAAATGGAAATTAAAACAATATGAGGGGAAAGAAGAAAGGGGGGCAGCACAATTTGTGAAGGAAAGAGAGAGAAATTTATTTTTTTTTGTATTTTTGTTAATGAAAAGTAAGTTATGAAAGATGTGAAGTTGTATTGGAAATGAAAATTGTAAGAAAATAGAGGTATGGTTGTAAGAGTAGGTTGTAAGAAAAAGTAGAGATAGGTAAATAGTATAATGTAAAGTAGACATGACAATTAAAGTGCCGGTAGTAAGAAAATACTCGTATAATTGCGATATCTGATATTTTTTGTTATCAAAAAATTATGAAGCTGATATTTTTGAGAACCTTATATTTTTACGAGTCTAACGGTATACCGAAATATTTTTACCATTCTGAGCCTCGGGACATGCTTTTTGAAAAATGTGTCCGATCATGCTCAAAACGAATCGCGGTTTAACTAATCTGATTTTTTAAACTTTCTCATGTTGTTACAAACTATTCTACATACTAATATCTTACTTACTTTCTTATGGTTACAAACACGGGATTGTCGAACTTAAACAATTATACCTGACTAGGGTTTTGTTGACTTTAGGATTTCCGATTGACCTTCTAATTAGGGTTTAAGCTTAATTGATCACAAAACTTTGGGAGTTTACAACCTACCCCCCTTAAAGAAAGTTTTGTCCTCAAAACTTGAAGTTCATACCTGATTCTTCGAACAAACTTGGATACTTCTGGCGTATATCGCTTTCGGCTTCCCAGGTTGCCTCTTCATGCGAGTGATTTCTCCACAGAATCTTTACATACTTGATCTTCTTGTTTCGAAGCTTTTTCACCTTATGATCTAGGATCTGAATCGGATGCTCTTTGTATGTGAGGTTTTCTCTTAACCGTACTGGTTCCAACTTTGTGATTCTGCTAGGATCTGGCACATGCTTCTGTAAAACCGATACATGAAACACATTATGGATTCCAGATAGGGTAGGAGGTAAGGCCAGATGATAAGCGAGATCTCCTACTCTTTCAAGTACTTCAAAAGATCCAATATAACGTGGGCTCAACTTTCCTTGTGCCTGGACTCTATGAATGCTCTTGATGGGATTTATCTTCAAATACACATGGTCTCTAACCTCAAACTCGAGTATACGTCGTTTCATATCTGCCCAGCTTTTTTGTCGATCTTGTGCTTCCTTCATCTTGTGTTGAATGATTCGTACCTTGTCAGCCACGTCTTGTACCAAGTCAAGTCCAATGCTCAACTTCTCTATATCGTCCTAGAACAATGGCGACCTACACCGCCTTCCATACAATGCTTCATAGGTAGTATATGAATTGTGGAGTGGTAGCTATTATTGTAGGCAAATTCCACCAATGGTAGGTGTGCGTCCCAACTATCCTTGAACTATATTACACAAGCACGTAACATATCCTCCAGAGTTTGTATTGTTCTTCCCGATTGACTATTTGTTTGAGGGTGATATGTAGTGCTAAAGTGTAGCTTTGTTCCCAAGCATCTTTGTAAGCTTGTCCAAAATTTAGACACAAACCTTGGGTCTCGTCAGAGACTATTCCAGCGGGTACTCCATGCAAGCTACTATCTCTCTCATATATCCTTGCCAAATTATCCATGGAATACATCATGTTGATTGGAAGGAAATGAGCTGTCTTTGTCAATCGGTCGACTACAACCCAAATGCCATCATATCCTGCAGATATTCTTGGTAGTCTACACACAAAATCCATCATAATTTGATACCATTTCCATTCGGGTATCGGTAGAGGTTTTAGGAGTCCTCCAGGACTTTAGTGTTCCACTTTTACTTGTTGGCATGTTGGACATTTCATCACAAAATCGGCTACATCCCTTTTCATACCGTTCCACCAATAATGGCTTTTCAAATCCTAATACATCTTAGTTCTTCCTAGATGCATTGTATATCCAGAATGGTGTGCTTCATTCATGATTTCCTTCCTTATTTCATCATCATCTGAGACACATAATCTCCCTTTCATTCTCACAACCTCATCTCATCTACTGTGAAATCCGTATACTTCCTTCTTGTACTTCTTTTTAATCTTTTGAATCGCCTCATCATACCGTTGGGCTTTCTTGATCATTTCTACTAAGGTGGGTTCCATAAACTAGGCTGGCGATTTCTACTTCCACATTTTGCTATGAAACCGATACTCATTTTCTCAAATTCTTATTAGCTCCTTCTTATTAGTGAGCAAGGTAGCTACTTCTCCATGATTCTTCCTACTTAGGGCATCTGCGACAGCGTTTACTCTTCCTGGGCAATAGTTTATTCCGTGGTCATAATCCTTGATGAGTTCCAACCATCTCCGTTGCCGCATATTCAACTCCTTTTGCATGAATAGATACTTGAGACTTTATGATCGGTGTAATCCCATACCTTTGCCCATATAGGTAATGTCTCCACAACTTAAGTGCAAACACAATGGCAGCTAGCTCCAGTCATGGGTGGGGTAATTTTCTCATGAGGCCTAAGTTGTCGCGAGGCATAAGCAATCTCCTTTCCATCTTGCATCAACACACACCCAAGGTCATTTCTAGAGGCATCACTATGCATCGTATAAGGTTTCTGGGGTCTGGTAAAACCAAAATTGGGGCGGAGACAAGTCTTTTCTTGAGTTCTTGAAAACCTTGTTCTCTCTTATCAGTCCAAATGAACTTTTCATCCTTCTGAGTCAACTGTGTTAGGGGTTTGGCTATGTAGAAAAGTTCTTCATAAACTTCTATAATATCAGCCAATTGAGGAAACTTCTCACTTCAGTAACAGTCTTAGGTTGTCTCCAATCCATTACTGCCTTGATTTTCTCGAGTCTACGATATACCTTCTCCAGATATGACATGTCCTAGGAAAGATATCCTATCCAACCAGAAATCACACTTAGACAGCTTGGCGTATAACTTATGCTCACGAAGGTCTGTAATGCCATTCTCAAGTGTTCTTCATGTTGTTCCCATGTCTTGGAGTAGATCAGAATATCGTCTATAAAGACTATCACACACTTATCCAACAAAGGTTTGTATACTCTGTTCATGAGATCCATAAAAGCTACTGGTGCATTGGTTAAAGGCATTACCAGAAACTCGTAATGTCCGTAGCGGGTTCGAAAAGCCGTCTTGGGTACATCCTCTGGCTTGATTCTTAATTGATGATATCCTGACCGTAGATCAATTCTTGAGAAGACACTAGCTCCTTGAAGCTGGTCAAAAAGATCATCTATCCTTAGGAGTGGATACTTATTCTTGATGGTGACTTTATTGAGCTCTCGATAATCGATGCACAAGCATAGAGCCATCCTTCTTTTTCACGAACAAAACTGGTGCTCCCCAAGGTGATACACTTGGTCGAATGAAACCTTGGTCTAGCAAGTCTTGCAACTGAGTCTTCAGCTCCTTAGCTCGACTGGTGCCATCAGGTAGGGTGCCTTTGAATCGGCTTCGTGTTCACCAATAGGTCGATTTCGAATCGATTCCCTTTAGGTGGTAATCTAAGTAATCCATCAGGAAATACATCCAAAATTCCTTAATCACGGGTATAGTTTCCACTCAGGTTTCTCTTCTTCTTTCTCCTCTACGACTACATTACTCAAGTTGATCTCGTCATCGTCCATTAATAGCTCAAATGATTTCAACTCACAATGGATTCTCCTTTGAATACTATCTCTTCCATCTGATTCTTAAACTTCACTTCTTTGTGTCTACAGTCTACTAAAGCTTTAACAGATGTCAACCAACTCATTCCTAAGATCACCTCATATTTGCTCATTTCTAATATTATCAGGTCACACTTAGTGTACATCCTGTATCTCCAGGGACAATCCTTAAGCATTTCCTTAGTTGACACAATGCTTCGGTGGGGGTCTTAACTCGAAAACTGGTAGAGATAGTATCTATGGGTAAGCCGTTCGTTTATCCAAACTAGCTGTGATAAAGGAATGCGTACTCCTGGTATCGAACAAAGCATAGGCGGTTTGACTAGCTATGCATATGACCTACTCGAATTTTATACTAATCACGACTTGTATACTTAAACTATCTGCTGGTATAGAACCTTATACTTTCTAGGTTAAGAATTGAGTGCATGATACTTAAGAACTTGCATTATAAAGGTAAAGGAGTTTCATATTCTAACCTGTCACCAACAAATCGGGGCCACAATCCCATCCAAGGCTGCTATCTCAACTCCTTCATCGTCTGATTCTTCACACACCTACTTTCCTTCCAAGTTGTAAATCCTCATTCCATGGACGATTGCTCTTGAATGGCTTAGGTTGCTTCCTCCACTTCCACTCTTTGTCGATGCAGCTCATCCAGTTGTACCAAGCAGTCTATTTGGGGCATTCTTCCTCTATGGGCATTCATTGGCAAAGTACCTAGTTTGCTTGCATACAAAGCAAACGGTGGAAGCCTTCTTCGAGCAATCATTAATCTTGTGGCTAGGGTTCACAGAAATAGCATTTGTGTTGGAGCAAGGGGCATCTCTTTGGGTAATGCTCTTCTTTACACTTCCAGCATGATACCTTGACCTTCGATGCTTCCCTGTTGCCACTAGCACTTCCTTTATAGTTGTTGAAGGTTTAAACTTCTTGTTTTGGAAGCTAGGACCATAACTGTTCTAAGTCCTTTTCCCGAACACAAAGGTTCTCTTCTCCGTCATTTACTCTTTCTCTTCTTAGCTCCTTCTATAATGCAAGGTCTTTCAACCAATTCACGGAGGGTCCTTAAATCCAATTCTTCCAGTCGCATCCTCAAGTCCTCATCCAAGCCACTCAGAAAGACTTGCCTTTTTAACTCTTCACTATGTTTAAAGGATTCCAGTGCATACCAGAGTAAGCGACTAAACTTAGTCTCATATTGTTCAATCGTTCTTCCTTTTTAGGATATATGAAGGAAGTCTCCAATGTACTGCACTCTCAAACTTCTAGGAAAATAATTCTCTAAGAATTCTCTTCTGAAGGTTGCCCAGGTCACAAGTGGTAGCAACTCTCTACTTTTCAATTCCCACCACACTCTTGCGTTGAATCTCAGCATATAAGTGCCATAATCCAGGCAAAGGTAATGGGGCACTTCGTAAGCAGCAAATGATCTTTCTATTTGTGCTAACCAGTCTTCTGCTTCATCTAGTTTTCCAAACTCCCATCAAAGTATCTATTACGTTTGATGAAGTCTGGTAAGGAACTTCGATAAGGTCAAGGTGGCGGTGGTGCCGGCAAAAGGGCAGTTTGGGATTCAGCTTCCGGTGGTATTGGTGCTTCTACTGTTGCTTCAGGTGCATTAGCAGCTGGTGGTGGTACATTTTGCTCGTGCTGCATGAAGTTGTTGACCAATCCAGTTAATTGGTTAATAGCCGCCCAAACATCGCCTTGTTGATTGGTAGGGGATTGGCTTGTTGATTTGGTGGTACCGCTGGTTGGCCTGCTTATGGATTTTCGGCTCAGCTGGAATGTTATTGGATGCATGACATTCTCGTTTCCTACCTCTCTACCTAGTCATATTAATTCTTGTTTTAGACTTCTTAAATGTTGTAAGGGGAAAAAGATCGGAAATACCATAAATTTACTCAGGGAATATTTTCAAAGTAATCAAATAAAAAATCATTAAACCAAACATAAGAAATTTTTCATTACTTAAACAAAAAGAGGGTGATATCCCTTACATAGCCTGAGAAGGTTAGAACTAATCTCAGCAAAAAAAGTACTTAGAAATAAGAAATAATTAAAAACATAGTCATTCAAAATAAAACTTCATGCATCACAAACAAGGATATGCTATCCTAATCCTAGGAAAAAGGCTATTGGACTCATCGGGGGTTTGCTTAGCTTCTTCTCTACTTCCTTCCTCAACCTTTCCTTCTTCATGGTGATGGTGCAGGATTCATGCTCCGGCTGGTGGAACCTTTGTACCTCTTGACAAATTGTTGCAGATATTGGCATACTGTATCCTCTTTCCTTTGTATCTTGATGTGATTCTAGCCTGAGATGGCCATCCATCTTCTTACGCAGAAATTCTATCTCCTTAGGTGGTATCATTGGTTGCTTCTTGAACTCCTTGATTTCCTCCTTCTGGTGCCACTGATATGGTAAGGGTTTGGGACCTGCTCCGCAATAATCCACTTGGTTCATAAACGTTCCTTCCGCACGGATTATTTCTCCTTCCTTCTTCCTTAGAGTCGGAGATCATCATAGGATTTTTTCTTGCAATAGTCTTCATGGTGACATCTTGGCTAAACCTACGAGGAGGTACTAAGTTGGGCTAAGGAACTATTCTCCCAAAGAGATACGGACGGAGTTTCCTTAGGTTCTAAGTCTTCGTCTAGGTCTTCTTCGGGATCCCTACGGTTTTTCCATTTCCTTCATTCTCTTGGGCATCTCCTATAATGAAGTCCTCGTTCGGGATTACATCCAGTTACATTCCGATGAAGTTTGGTTGGGTGCTGCATTCCGATGGCATTGGAACGATACGTTTATAGGTGGCATACTAGCAGAAACATTCTTCCGCATCAGCTTTTAGCCAGTCGTTATGGTTTGCTAACTCATCATGTGCATAAATGTAGAGGAGTCTTAACTTGTTCCATGTTCGAAAATCTTGGATCTTTCGGGTTCCTTCATCTTTAGATAAGGTCATTTCTTGCAGCATGGTTTCCCTATACATAAAGACCATCATCCTCTCAACTACATAGATTACTTCCACATCACTCCACCTTTGTCCCTAAGGGCATCAAATCTTAGCTCTTCAAGCAGATTCCTCCTTAAGGAATGTTTCAAACCCTTCCTGCAAAGCTTAAAATCTCCTTGGCAATTCAAGGTCTTTCTACTAGTGCCAATTCTTCACATAGGACTCTAAACCTAAGGCAGTAGTTCACAAAATTCTCATCTGGGTCGTTAACAAAAATTTCGGGCTCTTTCCTTTACTTCGGGGAAGTTAACTATCCAATAGAACAAAAATATAATCAGATCTTAAGTTCAAGTTCTAGCTTCTTATTATCTATCTTAAAGTCTATTTCTACTATCTTTTATCTTAAAACTTGCGATCTGATACCAACTTAAATTGTCACACCTCGGAGGTACCCTAAACGTGGTAGTCTACCGTACATAATTTAAAAGCTAATGAATGACAATCTTAGTCACACAGGAGCTTCGATATCATATGCAAAGCGTGCTTCCAAGATAGTAGGAGACTCACAAGGGTATTATGTTTAAGCAGATAATAAAAGCATGCAAGAACTTATATAGCCAAACATGTATATTCATTAGAATAAAAGTCTCTTACAACTTCTTAGGGGCATTCCCCGTTCTAATAGTCTTGTTCAACTAAGCCATCATCAAAATATACATATAATATAACATAAGTCTACTATAGAGATTTTTTTATAAGTCTACATTTAAAACTAAACATATATAAACTTCTCTCAAAAACTCCTAGTAGCTTTTGCTCATACCTGACAAAAGGGCTCCTTGGTGCCAACCACAAGTAATCATACTATAACAAAAAGCTATAGGGGTATAAGCAAAACTAGCTTAGTGAGATAACTCCTATCTAAAAACATTTCCATAAACACACAAGATTTAGATAATCATATGAAATGCATCAATCACATGAGCAAACAAAATACACACGATTAACCGGAAACCATGTGTAGCATGGATTTTATGGCCTCCATGTCGGGGGTTGGGTGGTTACTATCCCATACAACCATCAATAATTACAGACTTACCGGCTCCTACTTGCCCTGTAGACTTTCCGGCTCCTACTTGCCATGTAGACTTTCCGGCTCCTACTGCCACCACTACAACTCCTCATTTCCCCACACAAAAATATAGTGAAAAATAAATGTGACTCACAAATATGATATGCATGAATCGTTTTCAATATAGGTTATTCCATTATTGTCGAGTTCAAGTTAAAGGTGATCAAAACAATATTCATCATATCATTCAAGAAAATATAAATTATTCATCAATTCCTCTTTTGATATTCTTAACTTTTATTCAATCAATCATGAATCCAAATCACACAACATTTGTTCATTTATCTTTTTCTTTTTTCTTGCTACTACTTACAAGCACAAACAAGGAAATGTAACTAGTAAGGGATTAACTCACTCCATGACGATCGCTCCTAGTCGAAGTAATATTCCAGGAAGGCGATATCGGTTCCTTCTTCACCTAAACAAGATGAAATACCCAAAATGAGTCTTTCATAGAATTTCTATTTTGAAGATTCTAAATCTATCTTGATTGGGTAAAATCGGATTGAAGAAATTCAAACTTAAAATGACTATAACTTGCTCATTTAACTCGGAATTTCACATATTATATACCGTTTTCTACCTATCGAAAAGATCTATCTATTTCTAAAACTATTTTCATCAAACTAAGTCATTTGAGCTCCAAAATAGTGGTGATCAGATTACACGAATTTCACAAAACTTGCTTCTTCTTTTTACAAAACTCAATCAAAGAGATAGATATTATAATAGATTTGTAAAACCTTTGAAAATATTTTATATATATTCATTGACTCATTCAAATGCATGAAATTAATGAAGTTGTCTCAACCATGAATTTTTGTAAAAGTAAAGTCTTCTAAAGATTTTGGAAAAGTGAAACTTTTGAAAATTTCCTTTAGCTTGCTAGAAAGTCTCTCAATTTCTTTTCCTTAATTTCATTTCCTTAGTCTTTTTAAATTTCTAAAGAATGATTTTTATTTCTAAGCTTAGTTCTAATACTTTTTAAAAGTAGTAATAATTCTATATTTCTAGAAATAATTTCTTATTTCTTAAGATCATTCTACTTTATGAAATGAAATTTCTTGGTGTTTGTCAAACTAGTATTGATGAAAAGTAAAGTTTAGTAAAACTTTTGTTTAATCAAGAATTTCTTTCCATTTTATGACTTTAAAGTGTATGTAGTGTATTGTTTAAAAATTCCTATGTTCTTAAAATTATAATGAACTCCTCTAGATTTCTAGAAAAAGTTTGTTATGATAATTTCCTAAGTTTTATGAAAAATTACTTCCTTGACCACAACATTTATTTTTTTAGAAGAACTTCTATTTTAAAAAACTTTTCCTTTTTTAGTTGAGACAAAAATTAATATGTTCATGCATGTTCATGAATATGAAATCATAAAGTTATGAAAACACAAGAAAGATATAAAAATTAAAGAAATAAGCTAGTAAAGAAATATGTCAAGTATTAAAACCTTAGCTTCATCAAGGTATCCGGACTAAGAATAGACTAGTCCAAAAGAAAAAGAAAATTGTTTTGACTTGATGAGGAGAAGTCTAAGACTGAAAGACTAGTCTTAAAACAACTTGAAAGTAAATATATTGCAAGGTAAATAAATAAATTGCTAGGAAAGTAAATAAATTGCAAAACAAAGGAGCTTATATGCTCTAAAAGATATATATATATATATATAGCTACATAGATATATTTAATTTAAATATTATGAAAGTAACATAAAGGAAACTAGATTCATGAACAAAAACAAAGTATGAACATATTGTTGCTTTATTAACCTTCATGGTTTAGAAAAAACACACTAAGCTCATACTAAGTAAATGAACATATAGAAAGTTAAAAACTATTACTATAGAAGAAGTAGAAACTAGAGAAACTTGAGAGAGTTTATGGAGAGATTTTGAGAGAGTAATTTTTGTGTATAGAATGTGTGAAGAAAATGGAAGGAAGAGGGGTATTTACAGGAAAATATGGAGGAAATTTGTGTTAATTAAATAAATGGAAATTAAAACAATATGAGGGAAAGAAGAAGGGGCCGGTGCAATTTGTGAAGGAAAGAGGAGAGAAATTTATTTTTTTGTTTTGTTAATGAAAAGTAAGATATGAAAGATGTAAAGTTGTATTGGAAATGAAAATTGTAAGAAAAATAGAGGTATGGTTGTAAGAGTAGGTTGTAAGAAAAAGTAGAGATAGAAAATAAGTAGAATAGTAATAAATAGTGTAATGTAAAGTAGACATGACAATTAAAGTGCCGATAGTAAGAAAATACGTGTATAATTATGATATTGATATTTTTAGTTATCAAAAAATTATGAAACTGATATTTTTGAAAACTTTATATTTTAAGAGTCTAACGGTATATCCGGAATATTTTTACCATTCTAAGCCCCAGGACATACTTTTCGAAAACTGTATCGATCATGCTTAAAACAAATCGCGGTTTAACTAATCTGATATTTTTAAGCTTTCTATGTTATTAAAATATTCTACATACTAATCTCTTACTTATTTCTTAGGGTTACGAACACGGATTGTTGAACTTGAACGATTACACCTGACTAGGATTTTGTTGAGTTTAGGATTTCCGATTGACCTTCTTATTAGGATTTAAGCTTAATTGATCAAAACTTTGGGGGTTTACAAAAAATATAAGGTTTTCCAAAAATATAATTTTAGAATTTTTCAGTAAAACTAAAAATTACAGATATCGATTTATACGTGTATTTTTATTACTACCGGTATTTTATTTATCTAGTCTTTATTCATTGTCCTATCTTACTATTTATCTATCTTTAATTTTTCTTACTACCTATTCTTACTATCTATATACCTATTTTTTTACTTTTTACTTTTTCAAACATATCTATCAATCATATCTTACATTATTTATTTTTTACAAAAAAAAATACAAATTTATCTCTCTCCTCCTTCCTCTTTACATGGCCGGCATCCCTGCCCCACCACCCCAGCCCCCCCCCCCCCCCCCCCCCCCCCCCCCCCCCCCCCCCTCGCCCGTTTGTACCATACCCAAATTTTTTTTATTTTTCAATTTATTTTAGTACACATAATTTCCCTCATCTTCAACTACAAAAACGCCTTTTCCCTCCACTTCTTTCATATCTTATTACACACAAAAAAACTCTCTCATATTACTTCTCAAACTCTCTCCACAAAATTCTTCACTTTCAAAACTCTCTTTAACCAATTCCTCGCAAATATCCTTCTCTAAACACAAACCATCTACCACATATCATCAAACATATAATATCTCATTCATCTACCATCTTCATACCACATAAACACTTCATGTAAACATCTTCCAACCATTTAGTTTATCCATGCCATGTAACTTAACATGACTATGGTGTTGTTTTGAAACTCATATGAGTAGTAAAAAGCAATAAAATGTCCATGTTTTGTTCTTGCACATGAAATTCCTATTTTATTATCTTGTTATTATGCTTTTTATATATGTTGTTATTAATGTATTATTCATTATTATTATTGTTATTATTATGCTTCTAATCTAACTCTATATTTATATATATATATATATATTACTAAGTATATGGATACCTATATATTTTAGAGCCTAATGCTCACTACTCTTATAACTTGTTTTTACTACTAATGCTCTTATTATTATTATTGCTTTTTCTTTCTTTCTTTTTGTGACTAGTCTATTCTTAGTCCCTGAATGCTTGATGAAGCTAAAGCTCTCAATACTTGATCGAGTTGCCTTAATGAAGCTAAGGCTCCCAATACATGATCGGGTTACCTTGATGAAGCTAAGGTTCCCAATGCTTGACTATAATATCTTGCTTATTATTGCTATATTGCTTACTAATACTATCTTGTTTCTTATCTCATATTTTCATCATCTACAAACTACATGCTCATAATACATACATCTACATAATGATATTGTCTCAACTAAATTTAAAAGTAGAATTTTCCTTTAATAAAGGAACTTGAAACTAAATTTTCTATTATGTGACTTGTCATTAAATAATGGAGTTATTATCAACAACATAGAAATGGAATGATACAAGCTTTCTTAAAGTTTTCTCAAATAATAAAGATACTTTACCAAGGAAATATAAGAAATAAACACTTTCTTTACATAATATGGTAACCTAAGTCTTAGTAAAATAATTTGTTGGTATTCAAAGTTTTCATAAAAAGCTTAAAATTAAATACTTTTCAACTCCATAACAAAACCAAGAAGCAAACTAGTTTTCAAAGTTAAGATAAAATCAACCCATAAAGTTATAAACCCATTTAAAAATAATGATTTTCAAGTTTCTAAAGAATGAACTTATTTTCAAAGAATATGATATGATAAGATCAAAAACAAATGATTTTATCAATAAAGAGGATTCTTTTCAAATAAAATTGGTAGAGGAAATAAAAGACCAAGTTTTAGAAAACAAGAACTTATATTTTAAACAAGAAATAAAAAAAAGACTCATTTTCTAAAAAATTCTAAATACTAATTTATAAATAGGTTATCAACAACTTAATAAACTTTTTGATAACTTTGATCTTTATCACTAAAAGTAAAAATTATAAAAGACCAAAGTTATAGAAATATTTACTTGTTTTGGAAAAAGGAATGAGGAAATAAAATAAGAATACTCATTTATAATAACCTAGGAAAATATAAAGTTTCTTCAAAATACTTGAAAAGAAATTTTTCAAGTTAAGTTCTGGCCACTTCAAAATGAATTGTTGTTATGAAATAAATTATTGAGACACTACCATTAGAATTTTTGCATATAAAGTGAGTTTATCTATATACTCAAAAGATTTATCAATCATATATATATATATATTATATTTAGATTTTGAATGAAGTTGAGATGGAAAATTGTTTCGCAAAATTTGAAAATATTCATTTTGAATCTGTATCGAGGTGTTTAACAACCCAAATTACCTTATATGTAAGGAATAACCTTAGAAATGGATATATCTTTTCGAGTAGGTAGAAATCGGTATATAATATGTGAAATTTCGAGTTAAAATGAGCAAGTTATGGCTATTTCAAGGTGGAATTTCATTCCATGCGATTTTGATGAACATAGTAAAATAGAATTAGAAAATTTAAGTAGAATTTCTACGAAATACTCATCCCGAGTATTTGTTTTGTTATAAACCCTTGAAATTTTCATAATTCTTAGAAAATAATCCTAAAGGTCTAACACCAAAATCGAAACCCAAAAATCGACCCAAGTTAAAACCAAATTCTAAATAAGGTCAAACACGAGAATTTTTAATCTTGAGAAAAAGAGAACCTCAAAACAAAATAGAAATTCAACTATCGGTTAATTTGACATTCGTACACCAATCAAATCATCTATCCAAATCCTAACACGTAAATCAAGACGACATATCCAAATAACGCTCGATAACAAAATACTAAAATCTTAAATCCTTCGGTGAATTTTAGAATCAAAAGTTTCAATATTCACTAAAAGTCAAACTGAGTCAACCCATAACTCTAGACTCGATTAAACGATCACGAGAACTGAAAACTATTAAATAATCACAAATAAAATGAGATAAACCATAGATATCGAACTAAAAATAACCCCAAAATTTTATGATCTTACGAATAACTCAACAAATCGGAAGTCAAACCGGAACCCTAAAGTCAACAAAGCTTACAACAAACCCTAGTGTTTAAGATCCAGCAATCCCGCGCTCTTAAACCTTGAACAATGAAATGAAAGTAACTGTTGATAATAGTTCATAATAATATAGAAAAGCTTAAAAATATCAATTGCGAATTTCTAATAGCCTTCGGATCCAAAGGATCAATTTTCAAAATCGTGCCTCGGTACACCGGATGGCAAAAATATTCCGTTAATACCAATAGACTCATAAAAATATAAGAAATCCAAAAATATCAGTTTTAGAATTTTTTTTATAGCTAAAAATTACAGAGTTTGCCTTTATACGTATATTTTTATTACTACCGGTGTTTTATTTGTCTAGTTTACTATTCATAGTACTTTTCTACTATTCATTGTTATTCCTCTATCTATATTTTTTCTCACTACCTATTCTTACACCTACATATATATTTCTTACAATTTTCTTTTCCTAAAAAATTCTATACCACATATTACTAAACTTCTCTTACACTTTTCTTCTAAAATTAATTTTTAAACAATTTTCTCTCCCTCTCTCTCTTGTTGCCGTCCACACTCCTCTCTCTCTTCACTTCAATTATTTTCTTTTTCAATTAATTTAATTACATCTAATTTCCACTCCAAAATTCTATAAATACCTCATTCCTCATTCATTCTTTCACACAACTCATTCTACTATTAAAACTCTCTGAAATTCACTACACAAACACTCTCACAAATTTTCCTATACCAAACTCTTTCACCAAATACTCACAAAATTTCTCTCTATACACAATCCAACTACCATTTCTCGATCACATAACCATATATTCACTACCATCTTCATACCACATAAACACTTTAGGTAAAATTCTTCCAACCATTTAATTTATCCATGTTATGTAACTTAACATGACTATGGTGTTGTTTTGAAACTCATATGAGTATTAAAAGCAACAACATGTTCATGTTTTGTTTTTTACATGACATTCAACTTTTATTATGTTGTTATTATGTTCTATATATGTTGATTTTATTATTGTTATTATGCTAATTTCTTATTCATATCTAACTAAATATATTTATGTATTTATATATAATCTTTAGAGCATATAAGCTCACTTGTTATTATTTAATTTCATACTTTGCGATTTATTTATTTCATGCTCTTTTAAGACTAGTCTTTCTAGTCTTAGACTTGTCCATATCAAGTCAAAACAACATTTTCTTTATTTATATTTTTTTTTTTTTGGGACTAGTCTATTCTTAGTCCGAGGAAGCCTTGATGAAGCTAAGGCTTCCAATACTTGACCGGGATACCTTGATGAAGCTAAGGTTTCCAATACTTGATATTTTTATTACTTTGCTTATTATTATTTGTTTCTAGTATTTGCTCTTATCCTTATTATTTTACATGCTCATAATACTTGCATCTACATAATGTTATTATCTCAACTAAATTTAAAAGTAAAATCTCACTTTATCAAAAGGAACTTAAAACTAAAATTTTCTATTAAGTGGCTTATCATTAAATAATGGAGTTATTATCAACAACATAGAAATGGAAGTAATACAAGTTTTCTCAAAGTTTTCTCCTATAACAAAGATAGCTTTACTAAGGAAAAATAAAAAATAAATACTTTCTTTGTATATTATGGTAACCTAAGTTTTAGTAAAATAATTTGCTAGTATTCAAAGCTTTCACAAAAAGCTTAAGGTTAAATGATAAATCCAAAATGTATACACTTTTCATCTCCAAGTGATGCTTAATTGTGTAAATCCTTAGATATAAATATGATGATTTGGTGCTTTGATGAGTTTATTTATGCTAAAACAGGTCATGGAAGGATTAGTAAGTGATTGGGAAAAGAATCAGTGAAGAACAGAGCAAATAAAAAAACAAATGTTGCAACACCGGCAAAATTTCGAATCAACGCTGTCGGCCTTCATGAACTCCACAGAAGCAAAGTTTCTAACACTGCTGTTGAATGCTGGCAGTGTTCGTTGATGAAATGTGGCCTTTGCAAATTCATTTTACGTCGGCAAATTTTGAGCCTACACGCTGGCATTGAAACATGTTCTCAATTATCCAGATTGCATTTCTTTAACGCTGGCTTTCTACACTGCGGTGTTTATGCTGGCAGTTAAAAAATTGTATCTGTTTGTGTTTAAAAGATGTGAAAAGGAGGGAAAGGGGATAGTTCTTAGTTCTTAGTTCTTTTAATAGAGAGAAAATAGAGAGTAGATACATAGATATAACTCCATAGATTAGATCTAGCATAAATTTGTTCGTGATTAATTGTAGAAGACTTGAACATGCATTTGGGACACTTTGTACGTTTGAATTCTAAATTCTATGATCTTTTTTAGTTAAGTGAGTATTATTTTGTATTTGATGATAAATATGTACTCAGTTGTGATAATTATCGTGTTATTAGTTGTAATCATTATGTTGTGCTAAATCTTGTATGGTGAGAACGTGATTAAAACCATTTGCTAAAATGATTGTTGAATTCATGATATTTGGTTGTTAGAATCATGTAAAAATTCTTGTTTAATTCCTGAAATGAGCCTTGTATTCGGGAGGATCTTGGAAAGAGAAATTAGTTGAATCGGGAGAAACATCTATTTCGTTGGAATTAATAATTGAGTTTTAATATCTAAATGCAAAGCTGAGATATTATTTCATTTAGAAACTTTTGTTGTAACTAATGCAATGTTTTAAGTTGGATTTGAACTAAAGAACTAGGAAATTTGATTTAGGTCATTAGACAATTACAGAATCGGGAGATTCATAATTGTTAAAGTTGATTCCTTTGATAATCTAAGTAGCGGAAGCAACTAGATTGTTTTAAGGTTATAAAGATTTTTAAGAACTTTGGAAAAAGTTTTAAATTGTTAGTTTCACTTGAATTTTCCTGAATCTAATTATTATAATAACGTAAGTTCAATTTGATTAGCAAATTTTGGGATTTGATCTTAGTTCTCACTATTAGGTTATATAAATTTCTGTTATTAAAACTTAGTTAAGTAGATTAACTTAAATTAGAAAGTAGGTAATTAGTGTAACTTATCAATTAATCTGAATTACATTGCCTAAATATTAACTGGAATCAATTATAATTAGTATTTAAGCTTTCCTCGTGGGAATGATACTCACTCAACGCTCTATTATTTGATTCGATCCAGTACACTTGCTAGAGAATTCGCTTTTGAAATTCAAAAACATTTTTACCAGATCAAGTTTTTGGTGCCGTTGCCAGGGAAAGGTTAATATTAAACATAATTTGGTTCTATTAGTAGTTTAGGCGCATTTTACATTTGGTGTGTTTTCTGTTTTCTTTTCAGGTTGTATGCACAGGAGTAGAAGTAGGGAACTTCTACCCCTTAATCTTGAGATTGAACGCACACTGCGTTCATTGAGAAGAGTGAACAAAGAAGAGAGCAAGAACAATAAGAAGTGATGGCAGAAGGTGAAAACAACAATAATCAGATTCAAGCTCCTGCCAGGGCATTGAGGGATTACACAGTACCTGCTGTCAGGATTCCCTATCAGAAGACAGCAGTTCAAGCAAACAACTTCGAAATCAAGCCTGTCTAATACAGATGGTTGAAGCTCATCAGTTTGGAGGATATCCTAATGAGACACCGATGATCACATTGCCAAGTTTCTCCAATACTGCAACACCATCAAGATGAATGGTGTTACTGATGATGCAATACGCCTTCAGCTTTTTCCTTTTTCATTGAGGGATAAAGCTTTGGCTTGGTTCAATTCACTTCCACAAGAGTCAATAGTTAATTGGGCTGATTTGTCAAGTAAATTCCTGAGGAGATTTTTTCCACCAGCAGAAGGCAAGGTTGAGAAACGAGATTACCAATTTCACCAAATTCCATGGTGAATCCTTGTATGAAGCTTGGGAGAGATACAAGGATGCAATCAGGAAGTGTCCTCATCATGGGACTCCTGATAATCTCTTAATTGAGATATTTTATTTGAGCTTAGATGAGACGTTGAGATCTTTGGTTGATGCTTCGGGGGTGCTTTAATGGGAAAGAGCTATGAGAGAAGCTAGTTCATTGATAGGAAATGGCATCCAGTGCTCACAATTGGAGTTGTGAGAGGACCAAATTGAAGGTTGCAGCTGTGCAGGACAATGAAGCGATGTCTCAACTTACAGCTCAAATTTCAGCCTTGACAACTCAGGTAAGTAAACTTACTACTTCTACTTCTGTTATTCCTAATCAACTGTATGTTGTGAAACTTGTTCAGGTCCACATCCTTTCACTGAGTGCCCACATAGTAATTCACCAGCTTCATTTAGTGGGGAGCAATTGAATTATGTTGGGAATTTCCAAGAGGAAATCAAGGACCATTTTCAAACACATATAATCCAGGTTGGGCTCATCACCCTAATCTATCATGGAGGAATGATAATAATGTGTATAGACCACCTGGATTTCAAAGACAAGGTCCTGTGAGAAATGCTTTACCACCACCAATTCAACCTCAACTTCAAAACCAACAAGAACCATCCTTCAATTGAAGATCTGATGAAAACTTCATGCAAAAGACTGAGACGTTGATTAATAATCAACAGCGACCATAAAAGATCTTCAAGGGCAAATTAGTCAGATTTCCCAACAAATAAGCAGTAGACCTTCAGGATCCTTACCTAGTAAGACTGAGGAAAATCCTAGAGGAGTGAATGCTATCACTCTAAGGAGTGGTAAGGAGGTGGAAATTCCAGATAGGATGGTTGAAGAAAAGAAGGAGGTTCAGGTTAAAGATAAGGGAAAAAGAAAATTGGAGAACCAGCTCAAGGATCACATACTGTGAAACCATATGTTCCTCCAATTCCTTTTCCAAGAAGGCTGAAGCAAGAAACTGGATGAGCAATTTGCAAAGTTTTTGGATGTGTTCAAGAATTTACAGATAAACATTCCTTTTTTGGAAGCCATTCAAGAGATGCCTTCTTATGCTAAGTTCATTAAGGAATTGTTATCTAAGAAGAGAAGGATAGAAGAAAATGAATCAGTGGTATTGACTGGAGAGTGCTCCATGATACTACAGAAAAATCTGTCAATTTACCTGCAAAGCAAAGAGATCAAGGGAGTTTCACTGTACCTTGCACTATAGGTAATTTTCAATTTGATAAAGTTTTAATTGATTCTGGTGCAAGTATTAATTTAATGCCATACTCTATCTTCAAGAGACTAGGACTAGGTGAATGTAAGGAAACATACGTTACCTTGCAACTAGCTGATAGAAGTGTCAAATACCCTAGGGTATAGTGGAGAATGTCTTAGTGAAAGTTGACAAGTTCATATTTCCAGTAGATTTTATAGTCTGGAAATGGATGAAGATAGAGAGGTGCCCATGATTTAGGTAGACCATTTTTGGCTACGGTAAGGCTTTGATAGATGTAGAGCAAGGTAAGCTTACTCTAAGAGTTATGAATGAACAGGTTACATTTAATTCTATGATGCTATGAAGCATTTTGACGAAAATAAAACTTGTTATACAATAGATATTATAGAGGAGCTTATATTAGAGTCTTTAAAGGAAAATGTGGAATAGATACTATGGAGTCAGTTTTGAAAGACTTTGAGGACTGGAGTGATGATGAGGAAGAAGAAGTAAGTTTGGAGGAAGTGTCTGAAATTAGATTGAAATTATATGAGGAGTTGGGAACTAGTGAAAAGAAATCTGTTCCATCTTTGGCACAACCCACTTTGGAGTTAAAACCATTACCTGATCATCTAAGGTATGCTTACCTAGGAAATGATGAAACTTTACCAGTTATTGTTTCATCATTTTTGTCAGATGACCAGGAGAACAAGCTGTTGGAAATCTTGAGGGAACATAAAGAAGCAATTGGATGGACAATTGCTGATATCAAAGGAATTAGTCCTTTGATTTGTACTCATAAGATCTTGATGGAAGATGAGTGCAAACCTAGTCCAGCCACAAAGATGGTTGAATCCAACTTTAAAGGAAGTAGTGAAGAAAGAGGTACTAAAATTGTTGGATGCAGGCATTATTTACCCTATTTCTGACAGCAAATGGGTAAGCCCTGTACATGTAGTACCTAAAAAGGGTGGAATGACTGTAGTGAGAAATGAATCTAATGAGTTGATCCCTACTAGAACTGTGACTGGGTGGAGAGTATGCATTGACTATAGGAAGTTAAATGATGCCACCCGGAAAGACCATTTTCCCCTTCCATTTATTGATCAGATGGTTGAAAAACTGTCTGGACATTCATACTACTGTTTTCTTGATGGATATTCGGGATATAATCAAATCCCGATTGCACCAGATGATCAAGAAAAGACCACTTTTACATGTCCCTATGGTACTTTTGCTTTTAGAAGAATGCCTTTTGGTCTTTGTAATGCACCGGCCACTTTTCAAGGTGCATGATGGCTATTTTTTCTATATGCTTGAGAATTTTATTGAGATTTTTATGGATGACTTTTCAGTTTTTGGAAAATCTTTTGAAGCATGTTTAGAAAATTTAGCTAATGTTTTAAAAAGATGCAAAGAGACCAATTTAGTTTTAAATTGGGAGAAGTGCCATTTCATGGTAAAAGAGGGAATAGTCTTGGGGCATAAAGTTTCTGAGAGAGGGATTGAAGTAGATAAGGCTAAGGTAGAGATCATAGAGAAATTACCACCACCAACTACTGTAAAAGGTGTCAGAAGTTTTCTAGGACACTGGCTTTTACAGGAGATTCATTAAGGATTTCTCTAAAATTTCTCGACCTTTGTGCAAGTTGTTGGAAAAAGATGTTTTTTGTGTTTGATGACAGATGTGTGCAGGCTTTTAACGTGTTGAAGAACAAGCTTGTTTCAGCACCAGTGATCGTAGCTCCAGATTGGGAACTTCCTTTTGAGCTAATGTGCGATGCTAGTGATTATGCAGTAGGAGCAGTGTTAGGACAAAGGGGGTAAGATTTTTCATACTATATACTATGCGAGTAGAACATTGAATGAGGCCCAAAGAAACTATGCAACAACTGAGAAAGAGCTATTAGCAGTGATATTTGCATGTGATAAATTTAGGCCTTATTTAATTGGTTCTAAAGTCATAGTGTATACTGATCATGCTGCTCTGAAGTATCTGTTTGCTAAGTCTGATGCGAAGCCTATTTTTTTTTTACTATTGCAAGAGTTTGACCTTGAGATAAAAGATAAAAAGGGAACTGATAATGTAATTGCTGATCACTTATCAAGATTAGAAACTGAATTGTTAGATAAGGAGATAAATGAAAAATTTCCAGATGAGCAAATACATGCAATAGCAATCCAAGATCTACCTTGGTATGCTGACATAGTCAATTACTTGGTAAGTAAAATCATTCCATATGGTTTATCCTATCAACAGCGAAAGAAGTTCCTTCATGATGTGAAATTTTATTTCTGGGATGAACCATATTTGTTTAAAAAATGTGCTGACCAAGTAATAAGACGATGTGTCCCTGAGACTGAACAGATAAGCATAATTGAACATTGTCATGCAAGAGAGGTAGGAGGACATTTTGGAATTGAGAGGACAGCAGCTAAAGTGCTATCTTGTGGGTTTTATTGGCCAACGTTGTTTAATGATTGCAAAAAGTATATAATGACTTGTGCTCAATGTCAACGAACAGGAAATATATCTAGGAGACATGAATTACCTTTAAACAACATTCTGGTGATAGAGCTTTTTGATGTATGGGGGATAGACTTCATGGGTCCTTTCCCTTCATCCTTTTCTAATAAGTATATACTCGTGGCAGTAGACTATGTGTCTAAATGGGTTGAAGCAGTTGCTTTGCAAACCAATGATGCCCGAGTGGTAGTGAAATTTTTGAAAAAGAACATTTTCACCAGATTTGGGGTGCCTAGGGCAATTATAAGTGATGGGGGTACACACTTTTGTAATAAACAATTTGACAAGCTTTTGTCAAAATATGGAGTTGTCCATAAGGTAGCTACCCTTACCATCCCCAAACAAGTGGATAGGTTGAGATATCCAATAGGGAAATTAAGAAAATTCTTGAGAAAACAATTAATGCATCGAGGAAAGATTGGTCTTTGAAGTTAGATGATGCATTATGGGCATATCGAACAGCTTTCAAAACACCTATTGGAATGTCTCCCTATAGATTGGTTTATGGTAAATCTTGTCACCTACCTGTAGAACTTGAGCACAAGGCATACTGGGCAATAAAAATCCTTAATTTTGATGGAAAAGTTGCTGGTGAGAAAAGAATGCTTCAATTAAACCAAATGGATGAGTGGCGGAATGAAGCATATGAAAGTGCTCGAATTTACAAAGATCGAGCAAAGAAATGGCATGACAGAAACATCTTGAAACGAGAATTTTTGCCGGGACAAAGAGTGTTATTGTACAATGCTCGTCTCAAGTTGTTTCCAGGAAAGTTAAGATCAAGATGGTCTGGACCGTTTGTCATCAAAAGAGTTTTTCCTTATGTGTGGAGTTGAAGCGAAACTTTTAAAGTTAATGGTCAATTACTCAAGCACTATTATGAAAGAGAAACAAAAGATAGTGAGACCACTATCATGGGTGACAAGAAGGAGTGAAGTTAATGATGAAAGTCGGGCTAAGCGACTTAAAACCTAAGCGCTGCATGGGAGGCAACCCATGAGATATAGGATTAGAATAGTTTTAGTATGATTAGGTAATAGGTATAGTTTATGTGTAGTCCTATATAGAATTCGAGCAATAGATTAGATTGATTTGGTGTTAGTTTGTGTATACATGTGTTGTTCAGTTGTGTTGTGTTTACAATTTGGGAATACACATTGTGAGAGTAAGTTTTCAGTAGGAGGAGGAAATCTGCAGAACATTGCAGAGAGTTCAAACACCGGCATTAGGGAGCATTACGCCTGTGTTGAAGTCGGTTGATGAAGAAGAAGGGTATTGTTCTAACACGGATTTTGGAAAATTGAACGCTGCCAGCGTTGAAATAGGAATCAAGAAATCATTCAAATTTTCAAACACCGGAATTTGAGGAACATTACACCACCGTGTTGCAGATAAGTTAAGAAATCAGTACCACATTTTTAACGCTGGCAAAATCTCAAACGAACGCGCCAGCGTATTAATTTTAATTGCGTGCTGTAGATGAAGTTAAGGAATCAGTACCACATTTTTTAACTGATTTATACGCTGCCAGCGTATTAATTTTATTTGCCAGTGTTGGGCTCTGATACGCATGCGCAGAAGCCTTAAACTTTGCATTTTTCATTCATTCAAAATATTTTTTCTCTCTCTCACGACTCTCTATCTCTTTCCACAAACTCACTCGTTCTCTCACTTTGGATTACAAGTGTTTTGGTGTTTGTGAATTGAATCATCAAATCAAAACGTATGATCTTAATCTTCAATTCTCGGTTTTTCATTTAGAGTTCAATCTTGTTGAAGATAGTTGAAGAAACTTTGCAAATGGAGGTTGAGATTTTAATTTATGATCCACGAAAATGATTACATGCAAGGGAATGGGTTGATGTGTTTTTACATGCATGTTGATTATGCATTTTGATTTGAATGTTGTTTTGGTTCTTGTGATAATTGTGGTAAAAAAAAAATGCAATTAGTGTTTATGAATCTCGCAAATTTGGGGCTTTTGCTAGTAATACTTTGAAAAAAAAAAGAATCTCATGTTGTTTAATTCAATTGCATTTAACGTTCAATTCAAGGATACCAGTGTACACTTTCCAAATGCAGGTGTTGAAAATTATCATGTGTGTGCATAACCCTGTACTGTGATTGTATGTTTGATATGAATTGAGAGATGTAGACATGTTCGAAGCATGTGTTTAACATATACTTTTGTTACCATGAATTCAAAGGTTACAATGACTATAATGATTAGCATTTGTAATGATGTTGTGAAACTTGTTTTGACTCTTGAAAATGATCAATAATACTGAATGGTTTCTTCTGATCTAAAGCTTGAACCTGTGTTCTGTGCTTCATGTTTATTGTTTCCGTGTGTATTAATAGTTAGTTATACATAGGTATGGCACCTAGAAAAGAAAACAAAAAGAAGAAAACAAGTCGACCATCAACGAGTCAAACTATAAATGTGCTTTCTAGTCTGCCTTATGCTGTAGAGAAGAAAGGCAAACTTGAAGACAAGGAATTCTTAAACAGCTGTCATGCCCCACAGGGTTTCCTAAACGTAACAGTCCACCACATACTATATAAGACTCTCGAAATTTTATCCGAGCCTTTCGGGAGTCTTGTATAGATGTAAAGCGTCCCTTTACGACAATAGAATACTCAATTAATGGAGTTAAGAAGTTTAATGTGGCATTCATTAGCCATAGATAATAAACCAAAACACATATATAAATTACAAAGTCTAAGTGGCATTCCCCTGCAAAATAATATTAAGTCCATTACAGTCATCCAAAGTCCTTTAGTTTCCAACGGAAGTCTAAACAAAATCGAAATAAACTTCTAAAGGAAACTCCTAACACCAGTACCTGAGCTGTAGCCTACCTTGGCCTAAGCCAAACGAATTCATGCTGCAACAAGTAAAAACTATAGGGGCGTAAGCTAACTAGCTTAGTGAGTGAAAACTTCCATATTGCAATTAAGTCAAATCATTCAAGCAAGTGGTTACTCAAGCAAATGATATGCATCAAACAAATGAGTTCAGCAAACATAGGACCAGCCGAAAATCATATGTGGATGGACTTGCACCCTCCATCCCGGGTTAGCAAATTAACGAATCCTGCGATACGACGTCGTTTAAGCTCATGGTCAACTGAACAATATTTCATTTTATGGATCACGAAAAACCAAAAAATGCTAATACTCCATCCCCGTCATGATATGAATGAGTTCAATTATAATTGAGGTCCAATAATAGATTAATCCAATTCTTTTAGGTGACTAACCAATATTCGCAAACAATCAATTATAACTCCTCGCTATACAAGCAGAGCTTAACACCCAGTTTCGATATTCCTTAAGTTCAACTTCACATATCAACAGTAGACAAGTATATAATTCTCATATACCGCATCATGCATATTCATTTTTATCTTTGCCTGAACAACTAATACCACTATCATTACAATCACAAGCAATAATTGAGATCGGAAGTAATACTCACTAGGCCATGGTACGCCGGTCTCTTAATAGTAGTAGTCGGGTGGTAGGGTATCATCGTGCTCGGGATCACCTACCAAATAAGAACAACCTAATAAGAATCTCATCACTTAACTAATTCAAGCTATGCATCTAAGCCAGACAAAATCGGAATTCTCGCTATTTGCAGAAGTTCCAACTTAAAACGGCCATAACTTGGTCATTTTAACTCGGAATTTCACAAATTTTATATCGATTTCTATCTACTTCGAAAGATCTATCTAATTCTAATATTATTTTAAAGTTTTGAAAACATTAAGGTCACGGAACAGTGGGATCAGATCTGTTTTGTAACTTTCCCTTTTCCGAAAAATTGTTTCACATTTAGTAAAAATGTTTCTAGTTGATAACTCATGCATAGATGGAATATGAATGAATTCCTAGTATGAATGTCATGTATTGAGTCCAATATATGCATGATATTGACAATTTTTTATAATGAACTCTTAAGAACTCCTAATTATTATAAGACTCCACAACAGCCATTTCTTAAAAATCTATCTTTCCAATTTTTGCATTCCCTAGGGTTTTAAGATCTTATTCTTAGAATTCATTTACTATCTAAATAAAAATGAGTCATTAACATCTATACTATCCATGACCTTCATTTATGCATAAAAATCCACATTTTTCACTTGGCAAATATGTTTTTAAACAAGCTTTTCACAAAAATCCGAATTTTGGAAATTTTCTTTTCTTGCATTTTTCCTATGAGAAAACTTGTTTAATGCACCAAAATTTGAAGCTTTATTATATCTATTGTCTAAGGAATTCATTTAACTCATAAAACTTGCAATTTGAGCTTGAATACTAGGTGTTTATGTAGGTATTCTTCTAAATTACGAATTTAACAATTTGATCACTAACTCAAGATTTTCCATTCTAACTCCACTACTTGATTTTCATATTACTCATGCCTAAACTCATCCAAACTTATAAAAATCATTCCTTAGAGATACCTATTACCTAAACCTTTCATTTTTCATGAAAAATATGAGTTTCAAGGTGGTTTCAAGGGTTTTTAAAATAGGTTTCGAATTCTATGCGAATTTTCCACTAGGTATTTCTAATAAAATCTTTTCTTTTTCAAGTTTCTTGCCTCCTATACATGAAGATCTATCATCTAACACATCTATATGCATGCAAGGCTAAGCTTTTATGATCATTAATGCATGAAAGCTCAAAATAACCATATGAACATAAATGTAGATGAAGGTATGAGTGTCTAAACACTAGATCTACCATATATAGTACATGAATCATGAGTTTCATGGCATGAACATAACTTTCCATGCAAGATCTCTACTTTACATGCATGAACATAACATTATCTCAACAAAAACTCTTTTAAACACTAGATCCACTTCTTGTGATGGCTTGATATTCTTGTATTAGTGTTTTCATGTCCCTAGCATATGCTCATTGGGATTAAAAGTGGAAAACACACAAGAATGGCCTTGCCATTACAAGATAATGTAGGAATAAAGCTTAGAATCATCACTTTAATGGAGATTTGGAGATGAAAAGAAGATGAAATAACTTGTGAAGGTGTATGTGGGTGTGTGTGTGTCATGGCAAGCATAGGAGGAAGAAGAGAGAGTTTTTAACCTTTGTAAAAATTTGAAAGAGTGAAAATGAGGAGAAAGAGAAAAATGAGCTTATATATTACATGCATTAGGATTTTAATTGAATAAAAAGAAGTAAAAATAAAACAAAATGAGAGGGGAAATGGGAGGGGGTGCGCCGGCCTTGAGTGTGTGAGGGAGAGAAAAGTTTGAATTTTTTATAAAATTTGTAATTTATGTAATAAAATGTAATAAATGTAATAATTGTATTAATTAATTAGGAAAAAAAATTTCTTGGAAAAGAAAATTGTAATGAGTAGTTGTAAGGATGTAAGAATAGGGTATGGGTAGTGTGTAGTGTAGGTTGTACTTGTGAATAGTAGACAAGACATCTACTTTACCGGTTGTAAAGAAAATATGGGAAAAAGGCTATAACTGTAATTTTTATAGCCCGGAATATTATAAAATTTATATATTTGAAATCTTTATAAAATTTCGGTTCTAATGAATATTCCAGAATATTTTTCTGAGTTTGTGGTCCCAGGGCACGTTTTTCCGTAATTGAGCTCGGGAAGGCTCGGAATTGAAAAATTCCCGAATTTAAAACTTTCTAAGGTTTAAAATATACTTTAAAACAATAATTCGTATTCATTTACTTTATAAAACTTCTTTTATTATGAAACCGAAGGAAAGCCGGATTTTGGGTTTCTAAGCTTCTCTCACTAGACTTAAACTAGACTAGATTAGGATTTCGCTTTTCAACTCCCGGGGTTTACTTAACTACTAAGAATACCGGGGTTTACAACAGCTATTACTTGGATTGGAGTGTTATGGAGGATTATGGGTTAAGTGAGATTTTGCATAACTTAATCGAAGACAAAAGATGGTTCAAGGTTTTTAACATGACAGAACCAGCTTATCTGAACTTAATCATAGAAGTTCTATCGACCTTGAGGTATAGTAAGGATGGAGAAGATGATGATGATGATGATGTGCAGAAAATCATTTTTCAAGCTTTTGGAGAAAAGAAGACGGTGCCTCTGAGGAAAATTGGAGTGTATCTTGGGTATTATGAAAATGAAAATGAAAATGCACGAATTGGCCTGATGATGAGTTATAGGAAAAGTTGTGGACTGAGTTGATTCATCCAAGTGCAATTGATTTTAATCCTTCAAAACCGTTGAACTCCCATTTTGTGCGAACTAAGCATAAGCTACTTCATCATATTATCGCCCATACTCTGACTTGTAGAAAGACTAGTCATAGTAAATTGACTACGTTTGATATGTTTTTATTATATAGTATAATAAAGGGGTATCAAATAGATTTGGGAGTTGAAGTGGCTAATTTCATGTTGAGGCAATCTGAAGATGTCCGAACCCAATGGATATTTTGTGGAAGATATATCACCCAATTGTTGAAGGGAATGGGTGACTTTCACGAGCCACTGAATGATATTAAAATTTCACCTAAGAAAATTTCCTCTGGACCATTCAGATCATGGGGTTTGAGTAAAGTACCTAAGGGGGTGCAACATCTTGAGGAAATAATGGCTCATGAAATTCTACCTGATGCTGCACCATTTGATCGCCCTTCAACATCTGCAGCACCACCACCTCCTCAGCCTTCTTCTGATTCAATTGGGACAACTCTGAACAAGATTGAGTTAAATTTGAGAGAGTTAAATGAAAAGTTTGAACAGGAGAAAAAGAAAAACAAGAAGTATAGGAGCACGTTGTTTAACATGCTCAAACTGCAATCTCCTGTTTTAATCCTACTGCTGCACAAGAAATGAAGTATAGCACATCTAAGGAAAGCGAGTCAAGTTCTGAACCTAAAAGCTAGAGATCCTGCTAGCTTGTTGTTATTAGCTTTCCTAGTGTTTACTTTAGTCTGGTTTTTGGATTGTTCTTGAAAACCAATTTGTGGCTAGACTTATTCAAACTATATTAGAATTTATGTTGCTTTGTCCATATATTTTGTTATGTGTTTTTGCTTTCTTTGTTTTGGATGTCTTTTGTTTTGTGGAACAGGAACTGTTGAAATTATCTTTCACTCATTTTGCTCAATTGCATCCTCACCATGGCATTGGATTTCAGGAAAGTATCAGATCCTAAATTTGTTTTTCAATCCTTTCTAATCTTAGATATGACAAATAGTGAGGGCACTATTTGATATTAAGTGTGGGGAAGAAGATGAAAAACATGAGTGGAAAAGTGTATTTATGATTTCTTTTGTGTATACTGAATTTTGTTAATATTTTTTGACATTTGAAGTCAATTTATCAATTCACATTTGAAACTTTGTCCTGAAAAGCATGATATTCCAAAATTAAGGCTAAATTTTTGAGAAATCTGAAAAAATGTTGAATTACTTGCTAAGCTGCCTTACTCACTAGCTAATGTGGTTGGTTTCCTTAGTTTGAATTAAGGAGATAAATCTATAATAAACAAATTTACCTTCTGTTTAGCTTAAGAATTAGAAGACTGAAAGTTGATCTAGTCCTAGTGTGAAAAATAAACAGGTTTACTTCTAGGAAAGTTTAGCTTCTATATAATCCTTTTAACACTTAGTGAAAGAGGTAAATGAAACTTTTAACTCGGTGATCCTTAATAAAAAGTCTTGAATTAGGAGAATTCAATTAAAAGATTAAAAGCAAACTTAGCCTTTATTCACTTGACTCAGGTAATTAGGTCATGAGCATTTAAGTCTTTAGTAGAGTGAGGGAGAGTTCGTAGGGGTCCCTTTAAAACTTGGTCACTTAGGTGATGAGCTCGGGATGTGCCAACTCTAGGAACTCACTTTGACAAATGACAAGGCAATTGAGCTGAAAAGAAGCGGGCTACACCCCGTCCAGAGAAAAGAAAAAGATAGAGATATATCTCTACCTCTGAAAAAAAAAAAACTTGGACATAAGGAAAAATCTAGGGAAAAGGTAGATACCACATGCTTTTAATTTTGTGTTACTAGGACAAAATTTAAGCTAAAATCTAATGAAGTTTAAATGGGTATTTTTCCTTTTTGGACTATGTGTTTACTTTTGAACAGAAAAAGCTTAGGTTAAACAATAGGATTAAAGTTTGTTTAGTTTAGATTTGCTATTTAATTTTAATTAAAGTAAGCTGATTACATAAAATAGTTAGTTTGAGTAGCAGGCACAAAAATGCAAGTTATAAAAGTAAAGGAAAGAATTATATGTGTCAAATGTTAGATTTGGTTTTTGAGATGAATTGTTTTGCTTGAGGACAAGCAAAGGTTCAACTGTGGAGAAGTTGATAAATCCAAAATGTATACACTTTTCATCTCCAAGTGATGCTTAATTGTGTAAATCTTTGGATATAAATATGATGATTTGGTGCTTTGATGAGTTTATTTGTGCTAAAACAGGTCATGGAAGGATTAGTAAGTGATTAGGAAAAGAATCAGTGAAGAACAAAGCAAATAAAAAAACAAATGTTGCAACACCAGCAAAATTTCGAATCAACGTTGCCGGCCTTCATGAACTCCACAAAAGCAAAGTTTCTAATACTGTTGTTGAATGCTGGCAGTGTTCATTGATGAAATGCGGCCTTTGCAAATTCATTTTACGCAGGCAAATTTTGAGCCTACGCCGCCGCGTTGAAACATGTTCTCAATTATCTAGATTGCATTTCTTTAACGCTGGCTTTCTACACCGCCGGCGTAGGAAAAGAAACTACGGGTTTATGCTAGCAGTTAAAAAATTAGTGTCTGTTTGTGTTTAAAGATGTGAAAAGGAGGGGAAAGGGGATGGTTCTTAGTTCTTAGTTCTTAGTTTTTTTTACAATAGACAGTAGATACATAGATATAACTCTATAGGTTAGATCTAGCATAAATTTGTTCGTGATTAATTGTAGAAGACTTGAACAGTGCATTTGGGACACTTTGTACTGTTTGAATTCTAAATTCTATGATCTTTTTTTTAGTTAAGTGAGTATTATTTTGTATTTGATGATAAATATGTACTCAGTTGTGATAATTATCGTGTTCTTAGTTGTAATCATTATGTTGTGCTAAATCTTGTATGGTGAGAACATGATTAAAACCATATTTGCTAAAATGATCATTGAATTCATGATATTTGGTTGTTAGAATCATGTAAAAATTCTTGTTTAATTCCTGAATTGAGCCTTGTATTCAGGAGGATCTTGGCAAATGAGAAATTAGTTGAATCGGGAGAAACATCTGATTTAGTTGGAATTAATAATTGAGTTTTAATATCTAAATGCAAAAGCTGAGATATTATTTCCATTTAGAAACTTTTGTTGTAACTAATGCAATGTTTTAAGTTGGATTTGAACTAAAGAACTAGGGAAATTTTTTATTTAGGTCACTAGACAATTACAGAATCGGGAGATTCATAATTGTTAAAGTTAATTCCTTTGATAATCTAAGTAGCGGAAGCAACTAGATTGTTTTAAGGTTTATAAAGATTTTTAAGAACTTTGGAAAAAGTTTTAAATCTTGTTAGTTTCACTTGAATTTTCCTGAATCTGATTATTATAATAACGTAAGTTCAATTTGATTAGCAAATTTTGGGATTTGATCTTAGTTCTCACTATTGGGTTATATAAATTTCTGTTATTAAAACTTATTTGAGTAGATTAACTTAAATTAGAAAGTAGGTAATTAGTGTAACTTATCAATTAATCTGAATTACATTGCCTAAATATTAACTGGAATCAATTATAATTAGTATTTAAGCTTTCTTCGTGGGAACGATACTCACTCAACACTCTACTATTTGATTCGATCCAGTACACTTGCTAGAGGATTCACTTTTGAAATTCAAAAACATTTTTACCAGATCATTAAACTTTTTTCAACCATAACAAAACCAAGAAACAAACTAGCTTTCAAAGTTAAGATAAAATTAACTCATAAAGTTACAAACCCACTTAGAAAAATAGTGATTTTCAAGTTTCTAAAGAAAGAACTTATTTCCAAAGAATACAAATGTGATAAGATCAAAGACAAAGGATTTTATCAATAAAAATGATTTTTTCAAATAAAATTTGTATAGGAAATAAAAAACTAAGCTTTAGAAAACAAGAACTTATATTTTAAACAAGAAATATAAAAAGAAAATGCTCATTTTCTAAAACCATTCTAAATACAAATTTATAAATAGGTTTTCAACAATTTAATAGACTTTTGATAACTTTGATCTTTTATCACTAGAAGTAGAAATTATAAAAAGACCAAAGTTAAAGGAAAATTTACTTGTTTTGGAAAAAGGAATGAGGAAAATAAATAAATATATACTCATTTATAATAACCTAGAAAAATATAAAGTTTCTTCAAAATACTTGAAAAAGAAATTTTGTCAAGTTAAGTTTTAACGCTTCAAAATGAATTGTTTTATGAAATAAATTGTTGAGACCCTACCATTAGAATTTTTGCATATAAAGTGAGCTTATTTATTTACTAAAGGGATTTATCAATCATATATATATATATATATATTATCAAAGGATTTTTGAATGAAGTTGAGTTGGAAAATTATTTCGCAAAATCTAGAAATATTCGTTTTAAATCTGTACCATATGGTTTCAAAAACCAAACAATCTTATATGACAAAAATAACCTTAGAAATATATAGATATTTTCGAATAGGTAAATACGGTATATTATATGCAAATTCTGAGTTAAAATGAGCAAGTTATGGACATTTTAAATTGGAATTTCATTCTATGCGATTTTGACGAACATAGTGAAATAGAATTAGAAAGCGAAATACTCATCCCGGGTATTTCTTTTGTCTAGGTGACGAAGGATACAAGATTACCCTTCCTGAGGATTGCTACGACTAAGAAGATTGCTAAATGGACGAGTGAGTTATTCCTCTTAATTTCATTACCTTGCTTGTGCTTGTAAGGTAGTGGCATTAGTATACTAAGAAAAGATAAAAATAAATATGTATGGGGAATTTAGGGATATGATATATGTGATTCTATGCTTATGTGTGAAATGAGAATTAAGAATATCGCAACTTCAAATTGTCTGTTTAATTATTTGTTTACTTACTTATATGGTTGGTTATTGTTTGCCAAATTGATTGATCGCCCCCTAATAAACCTTAATAAGGTTTGGCTTAAGAAAAATAAAACGCTCATGCATAGCATCCATCGAGTCACATCTCTTTCAAAAGGCTGCTACTCCTATGCATAAAGTTGGATTGGCTATTATCGTGGTGGGGTCACGGGCCATGTTCCTTCCTAGAGAATCCAAATCGCTCGGGGAATGCGACTCTAAATTCAGAGCCGAGCCAACCGAACGCTTTGGGTGGGGACCTAGGGACTAATAGTAGAAGATCGAGGATCTTAATCACCAATTCTCTAACGTTCGATACGAAGGGATAAATCCGTTCTATATATAGTTTCCAGATAACTATATATATTTGTGTAATCACGTGATTGTTGCATTGAATGCATAGCATATATGTGAAAATTTAAATAAACTTGTTTAAAATCATGGTGCGAATGAAAATGAATACCTCACTAAGCTAGTTGTAAGCTTATACCCCCATAGATTTTGTTGAAATAGGTATACTTGTGGCTTAAATTGAGGATCATGACATTAAGGAAGTCATAGAAGGATGTTAAACTTTCATGAAGGCGATGGGAACATAAGATAAAGTTATCTTGTAAGGTTCCTTATATGTAATGTATGCTATGTTAGTGTTTTGGAAATTCTAAGATGTATATTTATTTTGATTTGAAGACAATAGAGGGATATACCCCTAAGAATTGTAATTTACCATGTTTATATTTTATGATAAGTATTCTCTTTGCCTTGTTACTTATTCATTATCAATGTAAATTGCGCTACTCCGATGCATTACCTTGATTGTGATGTACGCCTTGTACATGATATGGAAGCCTTCGCGTGACTGAGGTAATCATTCCTGGGCTTTAGTATTGTGTACGGTGGATTGCCATATTTAAGGTACCCCTCGGGGCGTGACATTTGTCTAGGTGACGAGGAATACAGGATTTCTCTTCCTGAGGATTACTATGACTAAGAAGATTGTGAAATGGACAAGTGAGTTATTCCTCTTAAATTCATTACTTGCTTGTGCTTGTAAAATAATGGCATTAGTATGCTAAAAGAAGATAAAAAATGGATATGTAAGGGGAATTCTGAGATGTGTGTGTGTGTGTGTGTGAGAGAGAGGAGAGAGAGAGAGAGAGAGATAGAGAGAGAGATTTTATGCTTATGTGATGAAATGAGAATTAAGGGGTCTGTTTGTTTTGGCTTTTTTCCGGCAGATACAGACACTTTTTCAAACTTTTTGCTAACAAATTATTTATCAAGAAATAGATATAGATAAAAAAAAAGTTGATAGTTCTCATCAAAAGATCAAATAGAACAAATATAGATAAAATTTAGATGCAAATCGAATATATTTACACATATCATTTTAAAAAAGATACAGATACAGATGAAAAACAGACAATCCAAACAGACCCAAGAATATCGCAACTTCAAACTACCTGTTTAAGTGTTTTGTTTACTTATTTGCATGACTTCTTATTGTTTGCTAAATTGATTTATCACCCCCTAATAAACCTTAATAAGGTTTAGCTTAGGAAAAATAAAATACTCACGCATAGCATCCATCGAGTCACATTTATTTTGGAAGGCTGCTACTCATATGCATAGAGTTGGATTGACTGTTATCATGCTGGGACATGGGCCATGTTCATTCCTAGAGAATCTAAATCGCTTGAGGAATGTGACTCTAGGTTCGAGGCCGAGCCAAACGAATGCTTTGGGCAGGGGCCTGGGGACTAGCAGTAGAAAGTCGAGAATCTTCATTAACAATTTCCTAACCTTTGATACAGAGGGGTAAAATCCGTTCTATATATGGTTTTCGAATACCTATGTATATTTGTGTACTCACGTGATTGTTGCTTTGTATACATAGCATATGCGTGAAAATTTAAATGGACTTACTTGAAATCATGGTGCGAATAAAAAGGAATACCTCACTAAGTTAGTTGTAAGCTTATACCCCCATTAATTTTATTGAAATAGGTATAATCGTGGCTTTAATCGAAGATCATGACATTAAGGAAGTCATGGAAGGATGTTAAACTTTTATAAGGGCAATGAGAACCTAGGATGAAGTTACTTTATAAGATTCCTTATGTGTAATGTATGTTATGTTAGTAATTCGAAAATTTCTAATAAGTGTATTTATTTTGACTTGAAGACAATAGCAAGGTATGCCCCTAATAATTGTAATCAAGCATGTTTATGTTTTATGATAAGTTTCTCTTTGTCTTGTTACTTGATCATTATCAATGTAAATTGTGCTACTCCGATATGTCCCTTCGCTGTGATGTATGCCTTGTACATGATATGGAAGCCTTTGCGTGACTAAGGTGGTCATTCTTAAGCTTTAGTATTGTGTACAGCGGACTGTTACGTTTATGGTACCCTTCGGGGCATGGGCGTGATAGAGGAGGGGAAGAGAATGATTAGAGGGTAAGAAATGATATTTAGAGGCATGTGATTCACTTTTTAAAAGTGTTTTATATGTTTTATTTAAAATATATTAAAGAATTCATAGATCTTCTTAAAAATAACGGTTTGGTTATTTTTAAAAATAACGGTTTGGTTTTTCTTTTTTTATTAAACTTAACTATACGGTTCGATTCGTTATTTTTTTAACATAAAAATTAACGGTTTGGTATATAGTTTAAACCATTTGTTATAACTTATTATTGAAAAAATAATATGTTCGAAGTTAAAATACAGTTTGGTATACAAAATAAATCTCTATTGCTAATTAGATACTATGTTTGAAGTTAAGAAGACATCTTACGAAACGCAATTAGCACAACATCATAGCACTAGAATATTATTATTATCTTCTTGGTTAAGCAAAGCAAGAGACCTTTTCAAACACCAAAAGCAGCTTGTAGAATATTATTATTATTATTTCTCATCTACACTTGTTCACTATGTGGATTTTTGAAATTACCCTTGTATCTTTGTTGGTCCCAAATAATAATCAAGAAGGAAGGTTGAATTGATTATTAATTAAAATAGTAATTTTTTCTTTTTAAGAATTTTTCCCTTTTCGGTTTTAAATATGAGAACAATATAAACAATTAAACAAATATAAAAATTAAATTATGGAAATTAAAAAGATATAGTATAGAGAATCAGGTAGTTTCGTCTTGTGCATCAGTCCACTCTTCCAGCTTCGAGCCAAGGACCCTGTTATCCTACGGGTTTTGTTCCATTATATCCAATAAGTTCAAATTACAAGCTTGTACAATTCTCTCTGCTCGATTCTCACAGCTATCCTCTAGCCACAACCGTCTACAGAGTCTAAACTTGTAACTTAGCTATCAAAAAAGAAGGCAACAACAAGTTCCTTCTATACAAAATAAAAATATCTAAATCAAAGAGCTAAAGAATGAAGGCTAAGAGATCAGCTCGCTATATAAGATGTTTAAGAAAAATCTCGATGAAATGAAACTTATGGATTTTGTTTTGTGTTTGATTCTATATATTTTTGTAAAGGAGAGCACTTTTTTTTTTTTATTTTTTGCTACATGTAGATGATATATTTGATACTGGTTGTCATGCCCCAGAGGGTACCCTAAACGTGGCAATCCGCCGCATACAATACTAAAGCTAATGGATGAACCATAGTCATACAGAGCTTCGATTATCATATGCAAGGTGTGCTTCCAAGATAGTAGGAGACTCATAGGGGTGTTAAGTTTAAATAGATAGCAAAACAAGTATGAACTTAAGTAGATAATCATAAGATCTTCATTTCATCATAAATTCGTACATCATCATAGGGGCATTCCCCCGTCTTAAAGTCTTTAATCAACAATACTAATATCAAAATAAACATATCTACTACATAAGTCTACTATAGAGATTTTCCTAGAAGTCTATGTTCAAAACTAAAACTACATAAACTTCCTCCAAAAACTCCTAGTAGCTTACACTCGTACCTGGCATACGGGGCTCCTCAGGGCCAACCATAGGTAATCATACTGTAATAGAAAACTATAAGGGTATAAGCATGACTAGCTTAGTGAGATAATTCCAACTATAAGACATTTCCGAAAATCAACCAAGTATTTAATCAAAGCATATGAAAATGCACCAATCATATGAACAAGCAACATACACATGATCAACCAGAAATCAAGTGTAGCATGGATTAACGCCCTCCATGACAAGGGTTGGGAGGTTACGGGCCCATACGACCATCATTATCTGCAGATTTACGGCTCCTACTTGCCCTGTAGACTTTCCGGCTTACTAGCCACCATGTAGACTTACCGCTCCTACCAGCCACCATACCCTTTCCTCGTTTCCCCACACGAGAAAAGTAGTGAACAAATGCGACTATGTACATGATATGCATGAATAAATTTCAAAAACATTTAACCATATAAGTTGAATTTCATATTAAAGGCGATCATCCATAATTTCATCATCTCAATACACAAGTCACACTTTATTTAACATATCGTCTTTCGATATACTTAACTTTCATTCAACAATTATTTCATGACAATTTTTCATTTATCTTTTCCTAATTTTCTAGTGCTACTAATTACAAGCACAATCAAGGAAATGAACTTAGGAAAAGAATTAACTCACTCCATATCGGTGGATCTAATCAAAGTAGTCCTCCGATAGATGATCTCGGGTCCCTCATCACCTAAACAAGATGAAATACCCAAAGTGAGTCTTTCATAAGACTTCTATTCTTAAAGTTTCTAATCTTTTCTTAAAATCGCGGTAAAAATCGTATAAAGGGGAAATTCCAACTTAAAATGGCCATAACTTGCTCATTTTAACTCGGAATTTCGCGTATAATATACCGTTTTCTACCTACTCGAAAAGATCTACGCATTCCTAAGATTATTTTCATAAAACTAGGTCGTTTGGGTTCCGAAAAGATAGCAACCAGATTTACCACGAATTTACAAAGACTTGCTTCCCTTATTGAAAACAAAGCTCATTTGAAAAGATAAATATTTCAAGTATTTTGTAAGCTTTTGAAAGGTATATACATATATGTAATGACTCATGACAAATGTATGAAGTAAATAAAGTTGTCTCAACTTATAAAAAGTAAGGTTTTAAAAGACTTGGAACTTGAGATTCTATTGAAATATTCATTTTACTTTTGGAAGGATTCTGGAGTTATTTAAGATGAATATTTCTAAAATAAATCTTCTTGTAGTTACTTTAAATTCCTAAGGAGTATTTTTATTTTCTAAACAACTTTTAAAATGATACTTTTGTTGTTTTATAATGATTTCAAAAGAATTTCTAATTCTTGATAAAAGATAAGTTTTTCATGAAATCTTTTGTTTATTTGAGAAAATCTTTTCCAAGCATGTTCTTGAGTTTCTAAGAAATCTATTTCCCACATTTATTTAAAATGAACCTTTAGTTTAAGAAGACACATCTTTATTAAATTTTGTTGAGACAAAAACATTATATTCATGCATGAATATGAATCATAAACTATGAAAATATGAAAAGAACATAATAACTTAAAAGAATAAACATATAAAATAAATCAAGTATTGGGACCTTAGCTTCATCAAGGTACCCCGGGACTACGAAAAGACTAGTCCCGAAAAGAAAAAAAAATGTTTTGACTTGATGAGGACAAGTCTAAGACTAGAATTACTAGTCTTAAAATCAACTTGAAATTAAATAAATTGCATTGAAGTAAATAAATTGCATGAAAGGTAAATCAATTGCAAGACTATGAGCTTATATGCTCTAAATAGTATATATAGCTATATGAATATGTTAGATAGTAATGAACATAAAAGAAACATAAATGAATATAAAGAAATTGTGATTATGAACAAAAACAAAGTATGAACCTATTGTTGCTTTCTTAACCTTCATGGTTTTAGAAAACACACATTAAGTTCATACTAAGTAGATGAACATGAAGACTTCTTGAAGAATTTTTACCTAAAGGAGATGAGCTAAAGAGAACTTCTTTGAAGAACTTCTTGGACAGAAATTCTTGAGAGATTTTGAGAGAGTAACTTTAGTATAGAAGTGGTGTGAAAGAAGTGAAGGTATGAGGGGGTATTAGAGGAAAATGTGGGAGATAATTTGTGTTAATTAAATAAATAAAAATAAAACAATTTGATGCATGGAGGGGGTGTGGCCGACGCCATTTGAGTGTATTGGGAGGGGAGAAATTTTTTTTTTTTTTTTGTTATTTTGTTAATTAAAAGTAAGAAATGAAAGATGTGAAGTTGTATTGGAAATGAAAATGTGTAAAAAATAGGTGTATGGCTTATAAGAATAGGTTGTAAGAAAAAGTAGAGATAGATGAATAGTGTAGAATAGTAGAAAATAGTGTAATGTAAAAGTAGACATGACAATTTAATGCCGGTAATAAGAAAATACGCGTATAAAAGCAATATCTGATATTTCTGGTTACCGAAAAATTACGAAATTGATATTTTTGGAAATCTTACATTTTTACGAGTCTAACGGTATATTCGAAATAATTTTTCTACTCCGGGCTTCCGGACACGTTTTTCAAGAACTATGTCCGATCGGGTTCAAAGGACACTCGAAATTCTTCAATCTGATATTTTTACGCAACCTATAACTATTACGAACCATTATTGCAAACTTTTCCAACTTCGTTTTCTAAGGCTAGAGAAAACGGCAATGCCGGACTTAAGCGGTTACGGTAAACTAGGGTTTTGGTTGACTTAAAAATCCATTTGACTTCCGATTAGGGTTTAGATTTTTAATTTGGATCCAAAAAATTTCGAGGACTTACACTGGTACTTTTCTCTGTCTTCCTAGGTTATACTACTCTTCGTCTAATGTTTAGAAGATAGATATCAAATCCCAAAAATCTCGGTATATAATCTGTTGTGCTTTATCCTGATTTGAAATTTGAAGACTATCACTCCTTCCAATGGTTAGTTGATAATAATATCCAGCTTCTGCTTGTCTTCGTGTATCAAATTCTGAACACGATATGATCATAACAAATGGATAAGCTCAGCTTGATCTTTGTAGACTTTCAAATCTGATTGCATATCTCCCATTAAGTCAAATCAGTTGTAGATAAGCTTTGAAAATAACTAACTGCATATATTTCTCCTCCAACGTGATTTACTTCAAATATCCAACTAATTTCTGATCTTTATCTTTTAATGTGATCCAATCTTCTTCATATATCTCTTATTGATATTTCTTCATTGAACGTGATCTCATTTTCCATCAAGATAACGTTTATCCTTCTTCTTATTTTTTTCGTAAGAATCCATTTAATATGAAAGATTCTTCTCTTGATCATGATACTTACAGACATGAATAAACATCTTGTCTTGAACTGAATAAAAATTTGATTTTGTCTTAAAACAAATTGTAGAGAGAGAAACGAAAAATCAATATAGATCCCCTTGGATATAATCCTTCTTTAGTGGAATCAAATAAGTATATTATCCAAATATACTTATTATCTCAGAGCTAGGTCTTGCAAAGATGAATAGTAACTTTTGGTTGAAAATATGTGTTCTTCAAAAGTTCCAGTGAAGGTTATGGAAAAAGTTCTGGTTTTCTGAAAAAATACTCCATCCTTAACTTATCCTTCTGGAGAACATTCTGTATACTTTCTATTCCTTGAAAAAAATCTTTGATAATGTTGTTGCTTCTCTCAACTCTAATGTATTCTTCCTTTATGATAAGTAAAGCATGTAAATCGTCGATATACAACATCATTTACCCATTTATCTTGAACTCATCATGGTTCTTTAAAATTCTGTGAAAGGTTCTGTCTAACACATATTTCTTCCTAGATCAAGAACTTAAGATCGCATTAAACACCATAATCCATTAGATTAATAATCAATTGCAGAAGAACTTCACCACTTTATCTCTAAAGTTATAAGCATTTCTCATTAATAGCCTAGAACTATTCAATAGAACAATTTCTTAATCAATCCTAGTGAAATCAATCAAGAATCTAAATCATGCACTATATAAATTCAAGATCAATCAAACATAGGATATTAGTTTCGAGAAATAAATAATACTTTCATCAAAATTGTATTTAGACTTACATGAATTAAGGTTAGGGTTCCACAAAATCTAAGCTAAACAGTTATTCCTCCACAAATAAATCAATACAAATGAAAAATTCAAGGAAGTAATATAAGAACATGATGAGAAAAAGCCTATTAAAATTTGATGATCCTTGCAATCCTTATATTGTTAAGGTCCGGTAAATAGTCTCCTTGAATTTTCTCTCAAAATCCCTAAGAAACAAAGTTGTGAATCTTAGTCCCTATTAAAACCCTACAAAATTCTCTATATATTTTTGTATCCATTAACTAAATCTATACAATATGGCCTAAGGTTCCATGCAAAAAGCATATATATATATATATATATATAATAGTCTTAAGGGAGCTGACATAGAAAAAAGATTTTAAAAAAATGAAAGGTTCATAATAGAAAAGCTTGATGTGCCATAAGGCACGACCATGCCTCAGGCCGTGCCTCTCTATTTTGATGACACCCCTTCCTATGCACAACCATGCCAAAGCTTGTATTCTCAAATAGAGATTGTAAACCCCCAAATTTTTGGAATCGGTTTGGCATAAAACCCTAAACCGGAAGTCAAACGGAACCCTAAAAGGTCAACAAAACCCTAGTTTATCATAACCGATTAAATCCGGCATTGCCGTTTTCTTTGGCCCTGGAAAACGAAGTTGGGATAATTAGCTAGAATAGTTCGTAATCACCATAGGTTTTTAAAAATATCAGTTTTGCGAATTTCGGATGTCCTTTGAACTTGATCAGACGGTTCTCGAAAACGTGTCCGGGAGCTCGGAATAGTAAAAATATTCCGAATACACCGTTAGACTCGTAAAAATATAAGGTTTTCAAAAATATCAATTTCAAAATTTTTCGATAGCTAAAAATAATAGATATAGCTATTATACATGTATTTTCTTACTGCCGGTACTTTATTAATCATATCTATCTTACATTACACTATTCTACACTATTCTTTTATCTCTACTTTTTCTTACACCTAGTCTTACACACTACATAACCTATAATCCTTACTTTTTACCTTTCCCATAACTTTATTTCACATCTACCTTACATATTACATCTTTCATTTATCAAAAATCATCAATTTGTTTCAATTTTTCATTTATTTTAATCACACAAAATTCACTCCACATTTTCCTATAAATACCCCCTATTCTCTTTCACACATTCACTACCTACAAATTCTTACCAAAACTCTCTGAATTTCTCCTCTCAAAACTCTCTCAAAATACCATCCCAAAAATCTCTCAAAATAAATCCACAAACAACTTCTACCAACAACTAAAACCCATAACCACATAACCATACAAAAGTCTTCTTTAGGTAACTACCTTCTTTTATTTTCTTCTTCTTCATGTCATGTAACTTTACATGACCATAGTGTTAGTTTCCAAAGACCACAAAGTTATGGAAGCTACATTATGTTCATGTATTGTTCTTGGTCATGAAAAATCTATTTATGTTCATGTTATTATTTTTGTTCATATTATTACTATATTATCTATATATACATATCCTTTAGAGCATATAAGCTCACTTGCAATTTATTTACTTTTATGTAATGCAATTTATTTACTTTCCTTTGCAATTTATTTATTAATTCCTTGCAATTTATTTATTTGTTCCTTGTTATTTTAAGACTAGTCTCTAGTCTTAGACTTGTCCTCATCAAGTCAAAATAAGTTTTCTTTCTTTCTTTCTTTCTTTCCTTCATTTTATTTTATGGGACTAGTCTACTTCTTAGTCCCGGAAGCCTTGAAAAAGCTAAGACTCCAATACTTGACTTTATTATTTATGTTTTATGTTATTTTGTTTAACTATTAGTCTCATAAATCATGTTCATTTATATTGTTGTCCAAAAATTCCAATTTCTAAAAATAATTGAACAAAAGAAGATTTTGACACTTAGAAATAAGTTTATGAAAAGAAGAAAATCTATGGTTTGAAAAACAAAAATAAAGATATCTCCTTTCAAGTTACAAGAAGAAACTATTTTTAGAAACTACTTTACTCTAAAAAGTTTCTTAAGTCACATATTGTTCCACTTTGTTTCTATCAAGAAAATAAATTTTTATGCATGGATAATTTCTATGAAAAACATAAGACATGAGGAAGGAATGAGAAATTTTCAAAATTTTTGTAAACAAATAGACAAAGGAAATTGTGCAAGAAAACTAAATAGGAAGAATAGTGCATTTTCTAAAATAGTATAAGTGTAGAAAACTTAGAAAAGGAAAAATTTTACTTTCTAAAGTTACTTAGGAAAAATAATGAAACCAACATAAAAAGTTTTTAGAAAACAAAAGGAAACAAAGTATTCATTTCAAGAAATTTACAAAAACAAATTTTGAAAACTATCTTTTCTAAAAAAAAAAAAAACTTCAACCCGATATTGTTTTACTCAAGAAAAATAATTGGGCAATAAAACACTTGAGCATGCTTGAATATGAGTTATATAGTTATAAAAAGAGAATTTTTCAACTATATAGATAACTAAGTATTTATCAAACAAATTTTGATTTCTTGAACCAAAGTTGTTTTGTTAGAAAATTCGTGGTGAACTTTGTTGCCACTGTTTCGGGGCCTATATGACCTTATTTGTTAAAAGTAATTTTGGAAATGGGTAGATCTTTTCGAGTAGGTAGAAATCGTATATTATATGCGCAATTCCGAGTTAAAATGACCAAGTTATGGCCATTTTAAGTTGGAATATTCCTTTATACAAACTTTAACGTTCTTTTGACATTGTTTTGTCAAAATTCAAGAAATTCATCAAGAAATACTCATTGTGGGTATTTTCTTTGGCTAGGTGACCTCGAGGATTACTACGATTAAGTGGAGTGTGTGAACAACTCATCCACCTAGAGGAATAGTCGACATGGCATCGTGAGTTTATTTCCATTAAATGCTATACTTGTTGTGCTTGTACATTAGTTGCATTAGAATTAGGAAAAGATAAATTGATATGTATGTAAAAAAATTTTTGAAAGAACTTTAAGAATATCGGAGCCAAAATTGTTTTAAATGTTTGTTTTAGTATAACATTTGATTTGTATGAAATTCCTTGATCGCCTTAAATTCAAAATTAATTATGCTATGACTTTATAAATAAATGAATTCATGCATACCACGAAGTGAGTCATATTGCATTTTGGGTTATTATCCTTGGGTGAGAAGGATAGTAAGCTCATGTCGAAAGCAACACTTGGCGAGAGATCCGAAAGCAAGGTCAAATCAAGTAGATTCGGAATGCTTGGCGACGAGTGCTCGCAAGCATAAAACTTTTTAATTAAAAATACTTGTTTTGAGATTAAGTATCACCAAACCCCAAATGGAGGGCGCAAATCCATTCAACATATAGTTCCCGGAAAACTATATGCTTGTTTGCTCACGTATATGTTGCATTACATTTGATTGTTTAAACAACTTGTCTAAAATCTTGTTACAAGAAGTTATTTATGGAAATAGTTCTCACTAAGCCTATTAGCTTATACCCCGATAGATATCTTTTGCAGTTTTTCTACTTATGGTTAAGGCCACGAGGACCCTGCAGGCAAGTAATTTCTTTTAGATGAAAGAATTCTAAGATGAAGTTTAGAATTAGAGATAATGTGCAAATATCTTGTAATAGAATAGTGATCTTGGAAATGTCCCTAAGTTTGTAAAACCATTGTTATAAGTGAATGTATCTTATGAATCATCTTTTCTTAATGTGTTATTTATGCCTTCTTAAGCTTCATAATTCCATATATGGTCCTCTAAAGTTGTGAAAGTACGCCTCACACTTAATTAAAAGCTTTTGGGAATGGCTAAGGTAGTTGTACTTAAGCTTTAATGTTGAGTGTGGCGGACTGTCACGTTTACGGTACCCGTTGGGGCGTGACAGAGATGATCTTCGATCCTTCCCATGCTCGCATCCTAGACAACATCATAAACTATACCTTGAAACTTGGTGCAAGCATAAGTAAGGTTGTGGGGGGGGCAATGTCCTCAATTGTGGCTTCTTTCTTCCTTAAACATACTCGTAACATTGCCATGCGATAAAATGAGATCTAAACTCCTTGACGCCAACCTAGATATGGGTATAGGAAGCATCCTTGTCTCCAAACTTGTTGATTTTGCTGATCTTTGTGTTGTTTCTTAACCCGATTAGAAATAGTGTCCAAATAAGTTCCATTTACATAAGCTCAACAAAAAATCATCTTAAGCACCAATTTTTAAGATTATTGATGAATATATGTGCAAAATAAATCCAAATAACCCTTAAATGAATAAAGTAAAATGTAACTATCAAACCTCCCCACACTTAAGCTTTGCTTTCCTTAAGCAATAAACTGATAAGATAACAAGACAATGGTTCCTAGCTCAAGACTTAGGAATAAAATATCATCAATGGTGCTCTAAAATTCTAGACACATGCTCAGCATTTTACTACCCTACACTCATCATTTTCAACTTGTTAAGCAACTTCAACATCATTGCACTTATTACTCTGCTCAATCTCACTATAACATATACTAAGGTTACCTATACAAGAATTCCATAGCTAATCTAGGTAAATTTAAACTAAAAAAAAAATCAACCAAAAGATCAAACAAAGTAAAAGAAACTTAGTAAATTTCATCCTTTTACTTATAAAAGTATAGACTTCCTCAATTACTTCACTAAGCATTATATTCCATAATGAAAGGCATATTCATCAACTCATACCCTAAATTTTTCTCCTTTATTGTACTTATTACATTTTCTTTTTATTTTTTATGTATATATTTTTTTAAATAGCAATTGACAGCGGGGAATGAATCATGCTCTTTTGATGGACAAAGACTCGCCCTTATCAACTGACTTTAATGCTCTTTTTTTTTTTTTTCCTTTTTCAATTAGCAAGGTAGTTAAACCTTGCTCTTCTTATGGACTAAGGCTCGCTTACACTAACTGATTTCAATGGATTGTCTTTAATGGCAATAAAGCCAAACATTTTCTCTTTTAAGGAACAAAAGTCCGCTTTACCGAGTTAAGCCTTTATATTCATTTATGTTATATATCATTAGTGCAATGGAAATCATCAAGTTATAAATCTCACTTGAACCTCCACAAATGTTTGCAAAGCTCTCAAAGTAACTAAATTAAGAGTATACTAGTCATTCAATTTAAAAATTAACTGATTAATCTTTACTAAGGACCTTAAGCAATCCCGATTTTAGATTTATTAGGTTAAATAATAAGATTAATTCTCCTAAATTTCACCATGTAAGTGTAGCAAGGTAACAAAAGTTCAAATGTAAGATATCAGAGTTCAGCATTAAAATCATAATTAGGTAGCTAAAAGTCTAATTCAGACAAGTGTAAGGCCTTCACAATGATTTTTACACCATTTCAATGTTTTTCCTAAAAAGTTGCTTAAATGGGAAATATTTGAAATAATTTTGAACAATTGAGCTCATTCACTTTATCCATTTCTTTTCTTTCTTTAAAAATCCCTTCCCTACACATAATGATAGACATCATCCCCAGTGTCATAATAGCTAAAAATAAGGGAAAAATTCAATTAGTTAATGAACACGAGAAAGAAAGTCAAGAATTGGTACTACCTTGATGTAAGGTGAGTACTTGGCATTGATGCACAACACTTTTAGGCAACGAATTGTTGATTGCAAAGCACAAGTGCTCCCTTGCCATTCTTGTTCTATCCAAAATAGCAAAAACTAAAACAAATTGTTAAAGCTAAAGTTAGATTATGCAACAAAGGTTAGCAAAGTCATAAAAGTCAATAGAAGAGAGAGCCTTTAAAATATTGCAAATCATTAAGATCATGTTCTCATCTAAAAACAAAAAGAAATAACAGAAGCAGACATCCATTATCATCATTAAGACTCAAATCTATGGAACTCTCATCCTCATCACTTCTATTCCCACTTCCTTACTTGATCTATCCTCTTCATAACTTCCTTCTTCGTCATTCTCACTAACTGTCTCGCTTGAACTTTTACTGTTGTAGTCACTAGGGCAATAGCAGTAGAGTAGAAAGTCTTACGGTTTCAGGATTTATCTAATTCATCTAATATCTTAAGGTTATTGAACCTTTATCCGATCTCGTTTAGGGTTTCTAGGGTTTCAAATTTTTGGGGATCCGGTTTAATTTAATTCATATGATAGTCTAAGGTTATAAGATTTATTTGATTCGATCTAAGGTTTCTAAGGTCTTGTATAATCTTATACGATTTGGGATTTTTGTTCCAATTCAAACTCTAGGGTTCGCGATGTGTTTGGTTTATTTTACTAAAATTCTAATATGATCTCGATCTAAATTATTTAATTAATATCATATTATTATATTTCTTTATTTTGCATGCTTGCTTATTCACTAGTATAATCATTTGATACAGTAGTTAGCATACCAAATGATTTGTTAGATACATAGTTCATGCGATAATTGTCCGCTTTCCTCGATAATTAGCTCTAGGTCTTATTGTATTATAGGTTATAACGATATAACAATTATATATTATTATCATAATTGTTAAATTATAATGGTTCTTATTATAATGGTTCATTAATATTACGATATTAGTTATAATATATTTATAAATCATATAGTATAGTTATAAGCTAATAAAATATAATACTAGTAATATAATAATCATGATCTTACTATTGTTAACTTATCAAAATGGTTTTAATATTTGGATCAAGTATGATATTGTTTATTGTATGACAAAATTTTGTTTATTTTTACTGCAATGTATATTGTTAATTACATTATACTTTTGATACTATTAATATTACTATAACTACTATTGCAATTTGTAGTAATAGTTTATCATATACTTACTATGTATCATGTGCTCAAAATAACCACATGATTAAACCAGTAATGTAGAATATTATGGGCATTAATTTTAGAGCTTCTAAATTACATTTTATTTTAATTACTTGTTTTGTGTAATAATTTATTTACATGATTTAAGTGACTTCCAAGAGGTGTTACTTATTAAAGGAGATGATGTTGTTAGTTTCTTCAAGAGGTTTCTTCTAAGAGAAGTTTCTTCCTCAAGATGCTAGCTTCTTTAAAGCCTTATGATCATCTTTGATTATAAATTCATAAGAAAATATTTATTTGTGATAGTTTTGTATAATAATAGTGGGTGGTATAACTAGTAGTATCTGTATATGGCGAGTAATAGCTTGTAAGATCTACAAAGTAGTGAGTAGTAGCCGAAACGACCTACATATTTTTTATGGTGAGTAGTAGCCAGTAAGAACTATAAAATTTATTTGTGAAAATTTAGTCGTAATTGGCCAATATACCTAACTCCAAATGAAGAGCATAAATTCATTCAATGTATGGTTCCCAGAAAACCATATGTCTTGCTTACTTACGTGTTTGGTGCATTTCATATGCTTGTTTAAATATAACTAGTTTGGTGTTTTGATTCGAGTATGATAACCCCAAGAATAATCTCACTAAGCTAGTAAAGTTTACACTTCTATAGATTTTTGTTTTCACAAGAACACCTATTGCTTTACCCGAGTTCACCTTTTATTCGGGTAAGACCCCGCTTTTGGAAAGCATTTTGGGGAAATTTGATCAAAGGCTCTAAATAGAAATTCCCTTAAAATCTTTTGGCTATTAAAATTTATGTATGTAAGACTCATGTTGTTTTATGTATCATTAGAAAATTTATCAGGGGAATGCCCCTAAGTTTATGTAAAAGACCTTATTATGATTAAACTGGTGGATGTGTGTTTATTAGTTTTTGTATGCTTTATATTATTACTTAAACTAGATATCCCACCGATGCCTCCTATTACTGTGTTAGATGCTTTACATATAATATCGAAGCTTTCGCATAACTAAGATAGTCATTCTTAAGTCTTAATATTATATGTGACGAACTACCACGCTTAGGGTAGCGTTTGGAGTGTGGCAAGACTGACCACCATAATTTGAAGTATTTATTGGAGCAAAGGCTAGTAACGTCTAGTCAACATAAATGGTTAACTAAGCTTCCTGGGCTAGACTATGAAATTCAGTACAAAAGACTTCTAGTCAACACAAATGGTTAGTTAAGCTTCCTAACCTGGACCATGAAATTTAGTAAAAAAGAGGGAGTTCCAACAATGTTGATAACACAATATCAAGGGCTAATGGTACTGTCGTATTGACAATGACTGCCACTATTACTACACTTGAGTTGACAAAAGAAATTAAGAGAAGTTGGGAGATTCCAGGTAGGTACGGTGAAGTAGTACGCAAATTGTTGGAAGAGAAAGATGGGGGACACTTTACCTATGAGAATGGATGGTTGAGAAGGAAAGGGAAGATTGTTGTCAAGTTAAAAATGGCTCTCAAGTTAAAGATTCTACAACTATATCATGATGGGGTCCTTGGAGGGCTTTTGGGGGCACAAACCACCTATAAGAAACTTAGTTATGTATTTTATTAGCCAAAAATTGAGAAGGAGGTGCAACAATATGTTCAAGAGTACGATGTGTGTCAACGATGCAAATTTGAGAATGTAGCAATGTCTAGTCTACTACAACCTTTGGACATATCTGAAGGATGTTGGAGGGAAGTCGGCATGGATTTATAGAAGGATTGTCTAAATCTAATGATAAGGAAGTTGTTATGGTGGTAGTCGATTAATTGACCAAATACAATCGTGTTACTGGACTGTCAAATCCTTACATGGCTCAACAAGTTGTTCTCACCTATTTTAAGAATGTTTATAAATTACATGTCATGCTAGATGAAATAACCAATGATAGATATCCAATTTTTGTGAGTAATTTCTAGCAGGAATTCTTTTGACTACAAGGGGTAGAGCTTAAGTTGTCTACGGCCTATCATCCCCAAACAGATAGCCAAATGGAGGTAGTTAACAAATTTTTGGAAGCCTACTTACATTGCATGACTAGCAACCATCCTAAGAAAAGGAGTCAATATTTGGTTCTAGCAAAATACTAGTATAATATAAATTTTCGCACCAATGCAAGGAAGACTCCTTTTGAGATATTGTATGGGTATAACCCACCAGTTCTTTTGCCCTATGTAATTAGGGATTCAAAGAGTTAAACTATTGACTTAATGTTGAAAGACAATAAGGAAACTATACAAGTGCTAAGGTTTCACTTAAAAAGAGCTCAAAATAGGATGAAGCAATAGTCAAATAAAAAAGGAACTAAATGTGAGCTTGAAATAGGTGACTGGGTGCTTCTTAAGTTGTAACCTTATAAACAAAATAGTTTACGACTATTGCAGGCACAAAAGCTATCCCAAAGTACTATAGACCTTACAAGATAGTGGATGAAATTGATTACCATCCAATTCCATTATCCATCCAATATTTCATGTCTTCCAGTTGAAGACATATCATAGATCTATACTGTCATCCATGGCATTACTTATAGGAGATTTGGAAGAAGAGTTAAAGAAGGAAAATAAGTAAAAAGAAGAAATGGAACTGACATTATGGGTCTCATCCATTAGAGAAATCACCAAACCTTTGAAGCTACCTACATGTTTGTCATAGATCTTCATCTTTGATTCCCTAACTCTCTCTTCTGGAGAAGGGATTTTGAAGAGGAAAGGGATGAAATGCAGCAACAAGGTTAGGACTTGCTATGGTGTCTAACAAACAAGAAAAGAAGATATCTAGAGTTGTTTTAGAACATGTTGCAAATGAGTTATCTAATGTGTTATAAGGAAATGCCTGGGTAGTACGGGCCTTGCTAAGCCCACTTAACCTTAGCAGTGCAATTAGACAAAATAAGTCAATAGCCAGACTAAAATTATTAGACTTATTTCATTGTTTCTTTATCTTTATTGTTGTAACTACCGTGCTGATATGGCTCTGTTAGCACATGCAGTGAGGAATATTCTAACATATTGTACAATGGAGAAATCTACACATATATATATATATATGGATGTATCAACCCAGAAAAAAAAATAAAGAAAAAATAGAAACGTTGCGTTCCCAAGAGCTTGCATTTGTTTAGTTTTGGATTCGAAGCATCCTTTCTCATTGCTGTTGTTTTAGTTGACTCATTTCAAAGGCGGTCTTGTTTCCCTTGCCTTTTATTATCAATATGTAAAATATATTTATGTTATGTGTACAAACTTTGGTGACAACTTAGCCACTAGTTTTGACCCTAAGTGTGGCGGAAGAAGGTGTAATAGGAATGTTATCCCTTAACTTCGTCTTTTAAATAAATGAAAAAGTGTGTTTGAAAATAAAATAAATAAATAACATTAAATATTGAAATTAAGAATCACAAGTAGAATAAAAGGAAGGCTTTATGTACAGCTTTCCTCCGGCAAGCTTTATTCCAAAATTAAAGCCTACTTAATTCTTTTATTAGGAATCACTAGTTATACCAATTTTCCCTTTTTAGACTATCTTCTTTTCCGTTTAATTTTGACATAAAGTTTTTATGTGAAACTTTTTTTTTTTTTTTGTGCCCCTACTATCCACATTATCTCCATCAACATAAAGTGTAAATTTACATAATCTTTGGCTGACTGAATTAAACCCATTGTCTTATAAAATTGCATCTAAACCTTAATCACATTGATCAACTTCTGGTTACTTAGCGAGTCTGAAATATCTTAAATAAAGAAATAATATATGTGTTCTCAACTCTACACAACATATTTATGGCCTATATTACAAATTCAAATACATTTAGTCTTGAATTTATTTTGTTTTATCTTATTATCTTATTATTGTATCTTTCGTAAAGATCTACTGGGTATTAGAGATAAATCATAATATTTAATTTGTGTTGTTCTCTTTCAATCTTTACAATTATCTACTTTACATTAAATATAAAGGATATCTTTATAATCATACCTATGACCAAATTTCAAATCTTAAAAGTCTATGAACTTCCTATTTCTCCTTTCTCTATACAAAGACATTTGCATACCTCTTTAAGAAAACCATTTTCTTTCTTTCTTTCTTTTCCATCTATGGATTCAAGAAACTTAAAGCTGCTTAAACCTTCATAAACCTTAGAATTCTATCTACTAAAAACTCTCTAGGAGAATCCACAAGAAATCACAAGTGTTGAGAGCAATTGTGAAGTTCTAGCAGGGGAATCCATAGCAATTTCTATTGGATTGCACGGTTGTGGCCTGCAAAGGAGAAGAAGAACAATCGTTGGATTTTACATAAGTTGTTTATGAATTGTGTCATTTTGATGATTCTTCGTGTTTTAAGAGTTTGGAGCGAGGTAGTTGATAAAAGATCAAATATATAAAAGTTTGGAGTGAGGTTGTTGATAAAAGATTGAATCTTCAAGATTTTTGGAGCGACGTTGTTCATAAAAGATTGAATCTTTAATGAATGATTGTGGGAGATTAAGTTAAAGATGAAAAATAATAATATAAATCTTGTTTTCACCAAATTAATGTCTTTAGCAAATCTAGGATAATTAAATAGATTAAACGTTATAGATAGTTTAATGATCTTATAGCTCTTAGGTATATGTATCCTTTCAGATGAATCAGTGTTACATTTAATGCATGCTTGTTATCAAGTTTTCTCGACTGTAACATCTCAATTTCAGTTTCAATTGCAACTGTCAATTCAAGTACATGTATACCTTCTTTGATTATTATATTTATTAGGTAGAACATGTAATCGAACCAATTGATATCTGACTATAAGTTGTTTTGTTTAGTGGACCAAGAGTACTAGTGATACTAAAGTGGCACCCAAATGATCTTTGTGTGGTGCTATCCTTGCGTGGAGTTGCACTTGGAGATGATTTAGGCAAATCTAGGTGTTTTGGTTTCAAGAATATTGGGGAGTATCTAATATTCAATTTTTGGACTAAATGTTGGGAAATACCCAACATCGTATCTTTGTGTGTGTGCATAGTAAGATACTGAGTTGTCCCTATATTGCTTGTTCGACCTAAACATGTGAATGTGTATTTGCTTGATCATGTGCATGTGGTTGTTGGTGTGTGTATGTCTATATATATATATATATATATATATTATGCTTTGGCTCAACCCTTTTTATACTTTTTAAGAACAAGTGAAGAGCCGTAGTGTTTGACTTAATAAGCTCTAACATCTATGTTAATTATAGGGATGGCATTAGTAGTGGTGATTATCCAACAAACTTCTAGATGGTTAGGGACAGAGTATGTTTGAAATTTGTTGAAATCGAAAAGCTCAAATCAATTGCTATGGTTTAGTTTATGTTTTTGAACAATTTCTTTGGTTTTATTAGGTTAGGAACAAGTTCACATATAGTTTTATGCCAACTGGTTTTATGAAGTGTTTCTGCTAGTTTTATGGTATTTAAATGAGCTATCATTAAGCATGGAGTATTCTAATTACAAGAGTAATTAATTAGGTTAATAGCAGTTATAAACCTTCACGTGCACACATTTTATAAGGACATTTGAAAGACCATTAGATGGTTACGAACAAAAGTTAATTGAAAAGGTCAATTTAATTGCTATGGTGTAGCTTATATTGTAAATCGATTTCCTTGGTTTTATTAGATCATAAATAAGTTGACAAAATAAGTTGACATATGGTTTTATACCAACTAGTTTTATGAAGTATTTCTCTTGGATTTATGGTATTTAAATAAGGTATCATTAAGCGTGGAGCCAAATAATTATAAGAGTAGAGTTAATACTATATTAAATTGTAGGATTGTAAATGCCTCTAAATATAGGACTTTACAGTCCGAATGGAGAAGCCTTAAGAAAACAAGATGCTAGTAATCTCGTATCACCACCACTAAACTTTCTATGAATGGGTGGATGTAACCCTGCTTCTGCATCATCCATAACATGATAAATGCATATCACATATATAGTTGTTATTTCGACAACAGAACTTCTTTATCTGGTTTGGACCATGAAAGCAACAAATAATCAAAAAGGGGAAAAGAGGGGGGGTCCAGAAATATATTATCATTTATGAAATAATGACCACAGAAAATATTTTTAGGGTACAAATTTTTATTCAATCTTTTCCGTCTTTCCCCGCTAATGCTTCCAAACGAAGAACCTCCCTGAAATTAGTTCAAAAGAGAAATGTCCTTTTATCCTAATTTTAGTCACAGTCACACCCCCCAAAAAATAAGAAAAAAAATTAAAAGAAAAACAAATTCAGAAAACTTGATTCAATGGCATCATAAGAACACTTAATAGAAGCCTCGGTTTCTGAGGGTGTGAAGTCTTCAAAAATAGACCTTTTTCCTGTTACAAAACAGGGAAAATGATCTTTTATTAATGATGTTCTCCCACGAAATTTCCTTCACCTACACTATAATCCAACAGACTTCTCAAGCTTCTGGATCTGATTGAGAAATATCCAAGTCATCTGCAGAAGCAAATGCCGTACATTATTGAAAGGTCAATGGCTAGCAAAAAGGGTTTTGCACTACCAAAAGAAACACAATGGTCATGCACGGGCAATGACCCCCCAACATAAACATAGATGCAACTTTAGATGCAGCTATCTCCCTACACTTAACAAGAACATGCTACATGTAGGCTTGTAATGTTGCACATACAGAGACACATACGACAGCACATTAGTTTATAAAAGGACGGAGAAGAGAGAGAGAGATAGAGTTACCATGACATGAGGTGCAATCCTGACACAGTATACAGGGAATCCAGTGTAAAATTTGAAAGGTCCTCCTGATTTCAAAGTCTTCATTGCACAATCAAAAGAGCCGGTGTATGGGAACTTTCCTTCAGCATCAGGTTGCATTTTCTGGATTTGAGTTTTGACATAATCAAATGGTAAGCTGCAGGCTGCAGCAAAGAATCCTGAAACACTACTAGCACCTGCAAAAGAAAAATACATGGTTAGCCAATCAATGGCATGTAAACATTCAGTGATCCATCAATAGAAATAACACAATCATTAAAGCTAAGCCTTCCAAATCATTTCAAGGAAAACCTATCGTGTAGTCAACAATGACAAATGGAGAATTAGGAAGCTAAATCCACAGCTTATGTGAACTAGAATGCCAAAAAGTGAATGATAAATTAGACAATATGGACTTCCCCTTTTGAAAAACTGTTTATATAGCATGCGCCTGTACATTTTCATATGACAATGACACAAAAAGTGATGTAATGAGAAAGTCCATCTTCCCCACCTACCTTGTACACACAAGCCAATCAAATTTCTGTGAGACTAATATGCCAGAGTTGAGACCGTCTGTCTACAGTTGATGCTAATGGAAGCAATGTCAAAAATGAAATTGACTTTCATACAGATGTCCAGGAGACATGAGAATAGTGACAGCCAGAGGCAAAAAATTAGAACGACGTCTACTGTTTTCACGTCCCAACAAAAGCTTCAGATGTTGATAAAAACATTTGCTCTGCTCCAATAAGGATCATACAATATACATTCAATGCCACAACAAAAAACATCCATGTAGAAGCAAGATAAGCTTTAAATACTCACTCATAAAGTCTCAATTCAAATTTGATAATTGATGACTGTAAAGATAATAGAACCCTCTTAACTTGAAACCATATTGTATCATTGAACTTTTAGAACAGACTAATTTATTTATTGCTTAGACAATTACCAAGTGAAAGCTATTATGATAGCAACATAGTTTTTTCCTAATGAGTTTAGAATGTTAAAACAATATGTATGTTATGATTACAAAAGAGAGGCCAGGCAGTGGTACTTGAGAACACATGAAATATGCTTATGTTAAGGAAAAAATAATCAGAAAGTTGTGTATATTGGAGCACAGAATCCAGGATCAGAACACACCTACAGGTGAATAACTTGATAAAAGTGGTTGTGCTTTGCACTGGAATGAGAAGTAGGGTCAGTTGTCACCATAAACATGATCCAGATAGATGGAACAAAAATGCGCATCAGTAGCAGCAACTTATTAGAGACATAGTAAAGATGATGAAAATTTCTGGTCGCTGGTCAACTGATTCAATAGTAGGATAGAGGCAACAGATGTGAAAAACGGTTCATTATATAGATAGTCAATGTGGGTTGATCTTAAAGATGAAACATTTTACACAAAAATGACTAGAAAAAGGTGGTACATCATTACAGGCAATATGTAGTATATTTGACAGACTTGACATTATAACAAGATTTTTGAAGATAGATTACAAGGAAAGATAACTTCATGTGGTCATACCCACCAATTCTAGCATAAGGTTTGACAGAAAACAATTGATGAACTTTTACCATCGCCAATCTTATTTGATTTGGTTTTGCTCCTTTATTCAACTATAAATATGGGGCTCAACACCCAGATGATCTTTTAGTCAACCACAAAGAATGTATTCCACTAGTCATTATTAGCAAAAAAGTGTAAAGTGACAAAAAAAAATTAAATCTATAATACTTTGTTTTAAATCCATATTCCAATCCTTCTTTGTAGGAAAAACAAAATTTAACAAAAAAAGGCTTCCAGGCAGTGGACAGAGTACCCCCAAAAGTTGTGCATTGTGCTTCCACACCAGCAAATGGAACCAGACAAATTGCCAAACTTCAACCAGCACTGGTGCCTCTTATTCTTTTCTTTTTTTTTTTTTTTTTTTTTCGATTGGGGTGATGGTTGGGTTTTAGGGGGGTTGGGGTGGGTGGATGATTGAAGGAAATCTAATTTGTGTAATGCAACTAAGAAAATGCATAGCCCCACCCACATGAGAGAGAAGCTTCACAGAGGGGAAAGAAGAGCAGGGGAAATTTACACAAACATTACCTGTATTTTAGAACATTTACAAAGAAGTAGCCTGTGATTTTCTTTTTGGCAAAGATGACCCGTGTTTCATAAATGTCTTAATTTTAATTAAGGAGATGACTTTTTATTGGACCACTGAAATAATTTATTTTTTTAATTTATTAAGTTAATAGATAATAATAAAAAATTGCAGAAGTGGACTTCTGAAAAACAAAAGATTAATGATGTTATGTAAATGAAACCTTAAGGACTATACAGAGAAAGTCCCAGAAACGATTAAAGGGAAAAAAATCAAAAGATGAAAAGAGATGACACAAATGCTTAAGAACCAATCCCATGGCCTGGATGAAGAGCCATCCCTGTTTTCAGAACCCAAAATAGAGCAAGTGGAAGATGAATCCAGCAACACCAAACCATTTGATCAAGATAGGAGCAAAGGACAAAGATAGAAAATGTGCAATGAAATGACAGAAATGAATTGAAATTGCCTTCAACAGTGCAGGGACACAAGGATTTGAATGGATGTCCCAAATCTATTTAAAAATAAATAAAAAAAAATTGAGAGAGAGATTCGAAAATTCCCAATCAACTCAAAGAAATCGACAAAAAAGGAAATAGAAATGATTAAAGAATGAATGAACAAGATGGAAACACAAAGATTTAAGCAGGAAAAGGGGTCAAAAACATCAATCTTAAATTAAAAAATAATAATAATAATTTTTTCTTTTATGCATTTTTCTTTTTTTTTCTGTATTTTTTATTATTATTTATATTTAATAATATCAGTGGTGCAATAAGAAGCTCACAGGTTCTTAATTAAAATTAGCAAAATAGTTATGAAACACGGGTCGTGTGTTTGTTAAAAAAAAATAAACACAGGTCACTTTTTTATAAATGTCCCAAGGAACATGTAATATTTGTGTTTCTCCAACAAAAGTCAGCTTAAAAACATGTGCAATTAAGCACGTTCTATAAATTATTGTAGCCTCCAAGTTGCTGCCTAGACAACCCAGAATGTGTAATACCAGAGTTTGTGGATGTATTAACCCAAAACATGATAAAAATTAGAGTCATTATTTTATCAGCATGACTAGAAGCATGTTCCCTAACAGCTCTCATCCAGTCATGACAACTGCTTGAATAAAAACCTTACCCAAGACAGTAGTGGCTTCACCAAAACCAAGTGAATCCCTGAAAAACTCAACACTTTGGTCATAAGAAGCAAGCATTCCCATATTCAAAGCCATTGCCCTCACGACGGTAGGACCAGCACCTTTCCAAAGAGCCAGCACTCCCTCATCAGAAACAATACGGGTGAGGGCATTAAAGGCATTTGTGTAATTACGACGCTGTGCTGCGGGCAAAGTAGCATCGGCCTGCATTCGGATAAGTGCCAAATCAGCAGGACTACCAACACAAGCTCCTATAGCACCAGCAGTCAAACCACACAATGCTTTCTGATAAAGAGGAAGGGGCTTCCCATCATTCGCTTCAATTGCTTTAGCTGTCAATATCCTACAATTAAAGATACATGAAGAGAGTACAAGATTAGTAATCATATACCTCAACATGAGTCAGTAATACTCAACTGAGAAAGGAAAAGAACATTGGATACATTCAACATAACATGATGCAGAATTTTAGATTAGCACAAGCTATGGCTATTAATTGAGTAAATAGTGTAAGCAATTCATATCAATTCCTGTAAACAATGTAAAATCAAATAACAACTTTAGTTAACAACGCAATACATCAAAACACTCACCTGAATGATCCAAGTCTAGCTGTAGTATATGTAGCCTGTCTTAGAAGTCCAGCTGACAAACCCTGCTCAAAAAAAGTGACACCATAATCACAGTTTTGCTCAAGTGATAACTCCTCAACATGTTATCCAAACTTATGCAGCTAAATCAAAAGCCACCAAACCATCTACAGTTGAAAAGTGATCAATGTCTTATCCTGAATCCAAGTGATCAATTTACTAAAATAATTAAGCTAGTACTACAAATATATATGTTGTTAAGAAAAAGAATCCATCGTTTCACAAGCCATTACTCTATATATTATGGATCAGCAAACAAATCAACACGATTATAAGTAACTAGCAATTTTCTAATAAATCTTCTAGTTGAAACACACGTAATCAAATCTAGAGAACCTAATTTACCTTGTAAAAGGCACCAAAGCCCTCCTCCTTAAGCATATTCTTTGTCACCTGAGCAGCAGATCCCTGGCCCAACTGAATCCTCACCTGAATTCAATCACACAGAAAACAGTACACGCCATTACTAGTACTATACGACCAACTCAACGCCAGCATAAATCTCATTCAAAAATGACCGAAACCCCACAAGACTCACAGATCTGAAGCTCAAAAACCAAAACCCATCACCATTTTACAACAACAAACACCAAATTCGCCAAACATTTCAACACCCGCATCCTAAAAACCCTAAATCTAAACAAATATACAAGAATCGGTTACTACATGATCCCAACTCGAATAAGCAACTCACCTAGAAATCTTTAACACAAACCCATTAATAAAAAGCTAAAAGGGAACATAAAGATCCAAACTGTCGTAGAAAAATCCAATCTTTCCTAACATACATACCTTAACCATGTCAATGGGTTGGATGACACAAGTAGCAAGCATACCAGAAGCACCTCCATTGACGAACGGCTTAACGGTGGGCCAAACACCAGCTGGTTTCTTCTTCTCATCGCCCATTTCTTTCTCCTCTGAAAGCTCGACGCTGCAAGGACAGAAGAGAGAAAGAAGAGAGGCAGTAGTAGTGGTCGTCGGGTTCTCACAGGGAAGAGAAAGAAACCTGGGAGAAAAGGAAAAGTTAAATTTATAGGACAGGAACCCTTATTTCATTTTTTACTTATTGTTTTGTGATTGTTTCCGAGGAAACAAAGAAACTGGTATTGTTGTTGTTGTTGTTATTAATCTTTTTTATCAAATATTTTATTAATTTTCACTTTTTGTTTTGTGTTTAATTTCATTTTTTGGGCAGTGTTTGTAGATTATTTAAATTAACTTTTGTTTAAATAATTTATGATTTTATTGCAACATCCCTCAAATTTTGGCGAATATATATGTAATGCCATTCAAAATTTTCCGCCGCAATTTAAGAAATAATTTTTATAGACACGAACGAACCGCCTCTGCCTGTTTCGGTTCTGAGCGCAGGAGCCTCCCAGTCACGAAATAGGATAACAAATAAGTGGTTTCCAATTTTATTTATTTTATTGTTTTTCTCCAGCAAAGCATAAAATTTCATTCATTAATCAGCCATAGTTAAAGGGTGATACAACTAGACGAGCCGTTAAAACTTTAGAACAACTCGGACCAATTTAATAATTCAATGGCTCTGATTTTCCACCTTTGGAAAATATGAGACAGTTACTACCAAGTTTTCTTTTTTTTTTTTTTTTTATTATAACAAACATGCTACCATAGCAATTTTTTGTTTCCCACGTAGATACCATATGGCATATTTTATTAAAAGAATGAAACGAGATAAAATTAAAATTGTAAATTTTAAGCAATCAAATAGAAAAATAATAATTATTATTATGCTTATTTGCTCTTAAATCCCACAAATAATATATTAGAATATACTAAAAATCATAAGACTTTTATATTAATCTACAGTTGATTTAGCGAGCTTCTACAGTCTCGTCAACAACATTGTCATATCAACAATTTTTTCATTAAATAAATATAATAAATAAAATATTGATTGTTTTAGGGATTTGATCATTAGGTATGATGTGACCTATTGAATGTGATGGGACCGATCCTGTCAAAATTAACAATGAAACCATAAATTTTCCATTGAGTTATTGGACTAGAATCTCACTCGTAAATAAAGACTTATACTAAAAGTAATCAAATGATAGCTATTATTTTAATTATATGAACCTATTGCGGTTCTTCATTTTGCAATGCTAAAAACTATAAGAAATAGGATATGTTTGAATTATTTTGATTTTTATTTATGTTGTATTTGTATTTATCATTTATCTATATCATATTTGTATCATATATGTTTTATTTATTTATAAGTAAAACTATCAATTTTTTATCGATATCTATTTTTTAATAAATATCTATTTAAAAATAATAATAATAATATTATATTAAAATAACTAGAATTTGATGTGATAAACATATGCATAATAATTTTGCAAACCATATACTACTAATTGTCGTATAGAAAGGCAATAATTGTCTCATCTTAGTTACATGAAGTGACTACCAATGCCTATAGCTTTTAGGGGGTTTTGTTTTGTCAGTGATTTGCACTAGGGTCTTTAATATAGTTTTTAGGCGGTTTTGTTTTGTCAGTGACAACAAATATATAGTATTACGTGGAAACGATATATTTTTATCAACGTGGAGAAAGTTGGATAGGATACATCGTAGAGAATTTCCGGCGACATTTGATCAAACCTCGTTGTACCAGTGGATCTTGAACTACCATGTTTCAAATGCGTGCAATGAATCTTTCCAAACCTTCAAAACAGGGTGGAAAAAGTGAAATCTTCATTCAAGTGTTTGATTTTGAAAACGTTGACCTCTTAATAATCGTAAGATTTAGAAATTTCAATATTCAACACATACTTGATTTTTTTTTTCTTATAAGTTTAGAACTCGAATTCTAGAAATAAGTGCTTTGAGATCACTATGAAAATATTTTTCCTTTAATAAAAGATAATTAAAAAATAAATGATGAAACTGAAATTAAAAAAGGATAGCAGAAAATCAAGAGAAGAAAAAGCAAACATACACCAATTTTGATTTTGAGGAGGGTTAAATTTGTTTCCAAAACTTTATGCCTAGTAATTATTTAAGCTTGAATCTTTGGGTTAAAATGACATAACCTAAATAGCCTGCCCATATACTATTATGATAATGATTAAAGAGAATTGTCATAATAGGCTTAGAGTGGGACTCATTGAAATTAGCTTTTTAACTCCAATATATGGGTATAGGTCCATCAAATCTAACGTTGGCCATCTTAGTTGTTGGTTGTCCTTCTAATATTACAAGCAACATTGATAGTTAGGCTCTTATCAAATATCATTAGTTCCAATTTCATTAGGATAATTAGAAATCTAAAAAAAAATGTTGGGCTGCCAAATTTTCATTTAATGAATCAATCACCTATTTCAATCAAGAATAAATACTACTTTATGGTACTTAATAAGGTTTGATGCAATTTAATTCTCTCATTTGTCACGTTGCTCCTTCCTACATACATTCTCTCCAAATCATCCATGTATGTGTTATTTTTCTTAGATCACGTGTAATGTAGCATGATAGTCATATGACACGCACGTGGTTTGTTGAAATTGAATCTTAACACTTACAAATTTTTGTTAATTTTCTATTGTGTATTTTACTTTCATTTTTCCCCAACAATCAAAGCACGATTATGAACATCAAAGGATTTGGACTTAAAATTTCAAAGTACAGTTATACACGTTTTGTATATGAGAATAGATCTAGAATAGAATTGCAATTCTAGGTTTCATTCCCATTTTCCATGTTTAAAAACGATTTTAAAAGTTGAAATCGTGATTACTAGAATCATTAATTCCAACTTTGAGAGCGGAATTCAATTCCGCTTTGAGAAGGGGGAATTGCAATTCCTTTTTACCTTAATTAATATTAATTATTCAAATTACCTTTTTATGTAACTACCTATGTATTATCTATACTTATTATAAAGGGTAAATTTTATAAATATTCCATTACATAGGTGTATCTATACACAGGAATAGATTTCTCATTCCCTTATCTATTCAATTCCATTTTATTCTTTAAATTTCAAAACATTCCATTTAGACAATTTCAGTGTACCAAACTAGAGGTGGGCATGGTTTAGTTAACCAATTCTTAATCTTATTGCTTAAATCGAACCAAAATAATCGATTTTTTTTAATCTTAAACATAAATCAGTCCATTATTAATGGTTAACTGCCTTAATTATTAATTTTTTTGTTAATATTTTTAGTTTTTAATTATTTAACATAATGGTTAACAAAAAAGTTGAACCTTTTGTTTCACAATTACATTCAAAAATTGCAAATAAACATGTTAAATGTCACAATTATATTAAAAAATTGTCAATCAACAAGTTACATAACTATAAAATCAACAACAAGTTAGCAATATAACTCTAACACAACATTATACAAATAAAAACTTTATAGTTTTCTCCTTTTTTTTTCACATTATAACACAATAACAATATCATAATTAAAATGTAAATGCTTAAGGTCTAAATACCAAGCAACCATTCACAAGAAGATCACAGGAAGAACACAAAATGCTAGCAAAATAAACAAGTCAAACATGAATGATTTTAATCTATATATGTGTATATAAACATAAAATGTTATAAAACTAACTTTTAAATATAGAAGATTGGGAAATGCTATAGAGAGAGAAAAATAAGAGAGTTGGATTTTAGGACTTCACCTTTATCTATTTAGATTTTTTAAAAGAATTAATTATATATTATGTATATTTATAAATGTCGAACTAATTAATCATTAACCATTAGTTTATTGTAGTTACAAACCGAAACAAAAAACACTAAAAAGATAAAAACCATGATACTAAACCGAAATTGATGGACTGGTTAATCATATATTTTTGAATTAGTTTTCAAGTTTCAATTTGGCTTTTTAGTTTTATCGATTTTTTTACCTATCCCTAACCAAACGTAGCATTGGATAATAAGTATATTAAGTGGAAGTCAACACAAATAGAAAGTCCTGATAATTTAGGAAAAGAAAAATAGTTGACAATTAAATATTACCAGCAACTTAAGTATGTTTAGGTGAAATTTCATGGTTTGATCATATTTTTTATAAGAACTATTTTGTCACCTATTTTACAGTTAAAATCCATACCAACTCATAATTTTATTATTGAATTATTTAAAATATTATAAACTATATTTATTTTAATATTTAGATAATTAACTTAATGGTACTGTTGATACAATTTTAGAAATTTCAGTATGTTTAGAAATCAAAATAGGTTAATATAGATATGTGATTATCGCATAAATTAGATTAATATTTTGAATTAAACAAGAATATAACCTCCTATTTCTTAATGTGATCTAAAAATGGATAGGGTAAATGGAAAAATAATTAAATTGGTCAATCCAAACGTCGGTCTGTTGTATGAAAGGAAATTAATGTTTCACATTTATTTTCCAAGTGACATTGTAACGACACTGACTTTCCGTTGAGTGAGTCTGAATCACCGATGAATTCTAACTTAAAAAACAAAACAAAATTAAATATAAATTAAGGAAATAAAAAAAAAGGGGAGCAAAGCACGCCAAATGCGATTGCTGAATATACCGATGCCATGCTTTACATGCGAAGTAGGATTAATTAAACGTTCAATAGGGGCAAATGAGTCATTCCACTTGACAGCCAATCAAACACCTATGGCTGCCCAATTACGGCTAGCTGTGGGGCTCAGAATATTTTATAGAACAAATTTCTTTCTCCTTTCTTTTTTTATGGCGGAACGGCTTTGGGATCAAGCAAAGATACGGCCAGTGAGAGGGGCATTGTGGTCAATTTATATTAACTGAGAATATTCAAGTTTCTTGGCCTGGCCGCACGAAGGCCACAGGCTTGTCCTAAGTCCAACCATTATTTGGAGTTTGGGTGCTCAGAAGACTCCAAATTACGAAGCCATCCATACGCAGTCTTTGTTGAAAGAGACAGTGACAGTGTGGCCCCATCTTGGAATCATCGGCCTATTGCTACTACATCTCTCTCGTGTCGTATTGTCCACCAAGAGAAACGAATATAATTTCAATCGGTTGTATTTACTATTTCTTTTTATTTATTTTATCTTTTCCACGCCTTCCTTCTATTTTACTCGAATTAAGATCTCCATGATGTTTCAAACTTTTTGAGTTAAGAAGTGGCAATAATTGCTGACAGGCTGTGATAACACACGAATTTAAATTATAAATGGATTAAAAATATATATAAATTAAATACGAAATATATATGATATAAAGAATATTATTACAACATGAATAAATACGATAATAGATCTAATTATACGTAATTTCATTCACGTTGACAAGTAATGCAAATTCGAAACATAAAACAAAGATGCAAAATCATCCTGCCAATACAAATTGTCTGGAGTTTGACACAAAAACATGGTATCAATGAATACGAATATGATCACATACAAAGTTACATAGCACTCCAAATCTTTAAGAGAGAAAACCTCTCCCTTATAGTATAGGCCTTTGCACTATAGACACTGTTGACTTCATAAATCTGTCCTGGACTTTTTCTTCTCTCTGTCAATATTTGATTAATTTTTCATACTCGAAAGAGCTCTCTTTTATTCCCATCTTTAATTTCTTTTTCTGTTGTGTCGCTTTTTTCTTTGATCTTTCGTTCTATGTGTTTTGGATTTTTTGCTTCACATTGGCTTTCCTATATCCATCTCTCTTTCGGTCTTTCTTCTTTTGATTTCCTTTCATAGCATGCCAAGACTTCTAAAAGAATCTGAAATTAACGCTATCAAAATAACATTACAAATTAAAGAACCAAATAAAACTCTTTAACATTAAAAGACAATAAACATAGTATCAAACAATATTAAATTAACAATTCACAAATTCTACGCATCAACAATTTAATAATTCTAAGCAACCTTAAATATGAAAATATTTCCTTTCACCACAAATATGATTTCTTTCCTTTGTTTTTTTCTGTCAAATTCGTTTTTTGCTCCCCTTCCTCACTAGTGAGTCCTGTCTCCTTGATGCGGATGAAGGAAAAAAATTTAATAAAAATTCCGATAATAATTTTGTTTTATATTATTTGGGCTAAATATGATTCCAATTATGATCTTTTATCTTTTTTTTTTTCTGTATGTGATCTTTTACTTGATCAGGTTTTATTTATTCAATGATTCAATTAGTATCTTATCTTAGTTTTAAGCTAGCAAATATGCATATTTTAGTTCCTTTCAAAATCAGTTTCCTAAATGTTAGGTTTCATTATACTACTTACAAATAGGCAAAGCACCGTGAATAAAAAGTTATCTCTCTTTTTTTCTTTTTCCTTTCTTTTTAATAGCCTGGTTCCGCTAAAATTTTTATTAATGTGAGACCTTCAAAATAGGATAAATTATGCCACAAGTTCATAACGTTAGGTGGTTAAATTTTTAAATGGTTAAAAAAAGGGGTTTGATTAAGTAGTTCAAATCAGATCTATGTTATAGTGATATGATAATGCTATTAACCACCGTTCCAACATAGCCATTAATTGCCATATCATTGCCTACATGTTTGTAATTTAATATTAAACAAATCCTTCGATATGTTGTACACCAGGAAAAAAAACAAAAACAAAAGACTCACATAAACAAAACAATGAAAGAATTAAGGAGACAAAACCATCAGACCTACATCAAAACGCAAACCCTCTCATGGAGACACACGGAACCCTAACTATTTCCAAGCCATAACACCAGTACTAACCAAATCTCCCATCTAAACCTTGAAAACCCTCATTCCCTAACGCACATTACCCATACATTCACTTCAAAATTGAAATCCCCAACTCGACATCATCGAAAACGTAATTCACAGCAAGGAATATGCGTAGGAGAAAGGAAAATCAAGTAAAGAAATACCCTAATTTTGCATCCAAGCACATCAAAACCTTAATTCGCAATTAGGCATCATCGAAACCTTAATTTGCAATTAGACATTATCGAAACCTTAATGTCACAGTCGGGAAAACCCTAATTCCAAGTATTTCCAAGTTTATGGTAATATAAATGTTGGAGCTTAGATTGATACAAATTGAAAGCAATTTCATAATGGAGTAGTTGTTGAATCTCTTTAAATTTTTAATTTATCTAAGTAGATTCCGCTTTTTTTGTCCAGATTCCTTTAACTGAAAGTGGATATGGTTCTAAGTTTTAGTGAATATCGTAAGCTAACACTTATGCTTATAGGTTGGAAAGCATATCTGATTTGCAAACCATTTTCTCTGTGTACGAATTCCAAATTTATGAACAACAATCCATGAAAGAAATTTTTTGAAAATATATTCATGTATTTCATGCATTGGTTTTTTAAAGTTTTTTTTCCGAATAATTTATTCCACCTTATCATTTACCATCTATTTCCTTATAAAAAGAAAATACAAATATGTCTATAACAGTATCTTTGTGTATGTCAATATGTAATGTAGTCAATATGAGTATCCAATCTTGACCCTAGATGTCGTCAGGACCCGTCATGGCAAAAAACAGTGTTCTTGTCGCAGTCACCATAGAGGTTGCTTTGTTAGTGAAGCCTCACATATTTTATATGTGATGGGGGACCACTGTCGATGGTCAATATGAGAATCAACCAAGTTGTCTATTTTTGTCTGCTATAAGACATATAAAGGGGGCTTCAACGAGATGAAGTGATGAGGATTTTTTTATAAACCTTGCCATGATATTAGTTCTTACATGTTAGTGCACGACAACGCCAACTATGCAAATTTTGTGCACAACTTCTTGAATAGAAAAGTTGAAGAGATTTTCATTAAACATGACTTTCCTGCAAATCCTGAGGAGAATTCTGATCTACTGCCACTATGCCAAGAAGAACCTGTTATGACAATAGATTTTGACATAAACTCAGAGACCATGTTTGAATGAAGTGAGACATACATGAGTCAAAGTGCCGAGGAAATGGCTAGGACATGGTAATTGTGTAGGTATCAGTATTAATTAACTTGTGCTAATAGAGAGGGAAGCAGCTACTGATGGAGATGAATACCTAGCATTTTTTTTTTCAAATATATTGCTCTTGTGTGAGAAACCATTACTTGCAATGTCTAACTCATACATACGGTTTATACTTGATAGGTGTAAACATTGGTGGGAAATGTAAGTAAATGCAAGCTATACATATATTAGAGAATGTGTGACAGGTTGATTTAATTGCAAGTAGTTTATGCAATCATTTCACTTCCATCATGCACCATTAAATTTTTCACTGGCTCATCAATTTCACATTCAGGACATCCAACTTGAATCAACCCAACATTACCTATTCTACAACATATGTGATTATTGAGTATTCTGCTTCCATTATACACTCATGCCTAAAAGAAAATCATTCAAATTATTCTTATTATTAGCAAATGAAGAGAAAAGCAAAAGGAAAAAAGACAGAACAAGTGTCACCAATGGAGCACTATCAGCACCTATAAGTATAGACATGCTTTATTGAATAGCCATGAAGACATCCAATAGAAAACGAATAACTAGTGCCTTTTGGAAGAACCAAATCAATTAAGATTAGATGTCTGGATTTACAAAATTGGGGACTAACTTCATATACTTACCCCAACAAAGAATATCAAACATAACAAGAAGACTTTACATGGTATAGCTTCATTCATCGACCAGTCCTATTGTTTATTGTAGAAAAATGGGCTAATGCTGGGTTTATTATCAACCATATATGGTAGAACGCTACTTCATACAAAATATAACACATCCACTTGATCTAATTGTTTTTTTTTTTTTTTTTGCTCCAAGGGAATTGCACATATGACCTAACATGTCAATTCTACTTCATAAGTTAGAAAAATGGAAGTGTTATGCATGAAGGGTTGAGAGGAATTGAAATTTTTTGTTTGATGCTTTTACCATTGTGCTTTTGCACATAGTATGATTAATTTTTTTTCCTTTAGCAAATTTGTAATAATTTCAACTTATTTAAGATTATGCAACAACAACTTATTGGCTCATTTATGTTTCTTCTACATATTTCATGTGCATAGGATGTCATAATGAACCCAATAATGGCATTGTCTGAACCCAAAACTGGCATTGTCATGCTTAAGCATGGAGGATCAAGAGTGCCAACTTCTATATCGATGAGCAGGCCTGAACAACCAATTAGAAGAGGTGCAACAATGCTAACTAGAAGGAGCCAAAGAATTTTAAATCTTGCCTTCACAAGTCTAAAGAAACCATTGGATAGCACACAACAGGTGGATGTAGTGAACTTGGAAGATTGAGAAGCAATTTATATGAAGTTGATTTCGGTGGAATAGGTAGGGTCTTTTGTGTTAACATCTGTATAGCAAATGATAGACTTTTCTTTGCCACTTAAGTGATACGCTAGGGCCACATTTTGTGTATATAAGATCCAGTTGTGCCACCGCATATATGCAACAACATAAATTTAGCTTGTGTGATAAATTTTTATTGTATATCAAGTGCAACCAGACTATAAATATTTTGTATGTACTCTTTCACTAATCTTGAACAGGATTGGTACTTAAAGGGGTTTATAACGTTATAAATACTTTTATAAGCCATTTAAATTTATCCTGGCCTTGCTTTACTTAGTTGCTGTCTTTAGATCATTTCTCTTGTCACGCCCCAAAGGGTACCCTAAACGTGGCAGTCCGCGTACACAATATTAAAGCCTAAGAATGACCACCTCAGTCACGTGAAGGCTTCCATATTATGTACAGGGCGTCTAACACATAAAGGAGACACATCGAAATGATACGTTTTATGTTGATACAATTGAGTAACAACGTAAAGGAAATACAATCCACTATACTCCAAATACAAAACCATATACTTCAAAATACAATTCATCAAACTTCAACTACATTCATCCCAAGACTTCACTACATAAAGCTATTACAAAGCAAATCGTAAAGCTTAGCCAAAAACTTCAAGCATTCTTATATCTTGCCGGAATCTCGAAATCATTCTCGGCTTCAACCATCTCGGTCCTCACTTAGCATTTTTTGGAATAACCTGCTCATTTAAACAACTACTGGGGTATAAGCTACACTAGCTTAGTGAGATTCATTTCCGCAATAATATACTTAATTGTAAAATATACAAACAAGTTTATTTAAACAATCATATGAATGCACAAGCACGTGAACATACAAGCAAATGACTTTCCGGTAGCCATATGGGAATGGATTTACGCCCTCCATTCGGGGTTTGGGGTGGTCCATAAACATGCAACCACAATTCTAATATTTTCTCTTGTGGTTTATAGTGTCTACTCCACTGCCCATTAACATAAGTGACCTCATAGGCCCTTGATGTTAACGAAGGTGGTCCTCTACCTGTTTATATGTATTGGTTTATAGTGTCTACTCCACTGCCCATTAACTTAAGTGACCCTACAGATCCTTAATGTTAATGAAGACCCACTGCCCCCCGATCATATTTTTGTTCCCACCAAAAGCATTCTCGTAATGCAATGTGACTCACTAATGATATGCATGTACAGTTTATTTATAGAATCGTAGCAAGTTCATTATGTAATTTAAGAGCGATCATAGAGTATTTCAAACAATCCAAGTCTATACTAACTCATACAATATTATTTCAACAAGTCTCATCTCGATATACTTATCATTCATTCAACAGGAAAAGTTCATTTCTCATCAACAATTTTATCTTTACCTAAGTCTAGTGCTACTACAATTACAAGCACGCTCAATGAGCATAATTACTTAGGAAATGAACTCACTCGGCCATTGGATCACCGGTCTTCTAGTAATAACAATCCGATGGCAAAGAGTCAACGTTCTCGGGTTCACCTAATCACATAAGAAATACTCTAATGAGTATTCTACCATCTAAAGATACTAAAACTCTAAGAAAACTTAGCGAAATCGAAATTCGCGTCATTTTCGAAGTCCCATTTAAAATGGCCATAACTTGGTCATTTTAATTCGGAATCTCGCAAATTTTATATCGATTTCCATCTACTTCGAAAGAGCTTTTTAAATATGAAGTTTAAATCAAGTTTTGAAAATATCTAAGCCTCGGAAATGAGGGATCAGATCTGTACAGCGGTTGTGTTGATTCCAAAAATGCGGTTTTCATGAATGCACTTGAGATTCCTACATGAAAAATGGAACTAAATGCCATGGTGATGTTTTTCCCTATCATGAATGTCATGATATGAACTCTTAAGTGTCTAAGGTCTTATAAATTTTTAGACTTAAAGAATTTAAGCAAACTTTTTCCTAGAAAATCATTTCATGCTATTGTTTAACAAGTAAGATTACTACACTTGGTCACACTTACTTATTACAAGGATTTTCTTTAGGAAAACTCCACTTTGTTTAAAGAAACTTTGACACTTATATTAGTTATATCCTAAGGCCTTTATTTCTTTAAGAAAATCTTCATTTGTAAACTTTTAAATGGGTCTTACACTAGGGTAGTTCCAAAAATCCGAATTTAGAAAATTTCATTTTCAAGTTGATTCTTTTAAGAAAAATGCATTTTATACTTAGAACTTTAAGTATTTGTTTTACCTATTCCCTAAGGACTTCATTTATTTAAGAAAATACCATTTTTGGAGTTGGAAAACTAGTGTTTTCTAACCATCTATCCATTATTACGAATTTGGCTTTCAAGATTTTTCACTCAAAACTTCTTTTAGACTTCATCTCTTGTTTTAAATATTTTCTTTAGTAAAAACTCATTTAAACTCATGAAAAACATCATCAAACATTATCTATCACCTATAGGCTTCATTTTTCTTGTAAAACACATGTTTAGAAGTTGATAAAAGGGTTTTTAAACTAGGTTTCTCAAGTCATCCGAATTTACACTAACTCATTTCTTGAAAAGTATTTTACTTTTTGACTTTATTAACTCATCAACCTATAGATCTATACACTAGAAAGGTTATTTACTAAGGACAAAAACATTAAAGACCATATAAACTCAAAATAAAGATGAGATCTTAAATGCCTACATGAATATGAGTAGTAAGATGGTAGATCTACTATATCAAGTGCTTAAATAGGTTTTGAAAACATAAAAACTACATTTTTATAAAAGATCTTTTGTTCAAAACACCTTTTGATGAAAAATCATAAAGCTTATGGCATGAAAGCTCCTTGAAATACAAAATCTACTAGTGATGGTTTGGTATTCTTGTTTTGATATTTCCTTGTCCCTATCAAGAGATCATGGGAACATTTAGTTGGAAATATCCAAGAATATCCTTGCCATTACAAGGATCTAAGGTTAAGGAAGTAAGGTTCTTTCACTTTAAGGTAAAATGGAAGACAATAGAAGAAAAAGAAAGTTCTGTGTGTGTGTGTATGAGCTATGAAGCTCACAGCAAAGTGGTGGAGAGGGAGAGGATTTGGAGAGCTTTTTACCTTTTGAAAGCTTAGAAAAAGTGAAGAATGAAGAAAGAGAGAGAAAATGTAGCTTATATATTAAATGGAATTTGGGTAAATGAGACTAAAATAATTTTAAAAAAATTGCAAAATGGAGCTTGTTGGAGGGGGTTTCATGCCGGCCAATGCATGAGGAAAAAGGGGGGATTTGATTTTTGATTAACTTGTTTTGATTGATTTGTTTTGATGGATGTACAATTTGTCATAAATTGAAATAATATTTAAGAGACAAAAAGTCTTTGAAAAGAGATTGATGGAGTGATGGTAAGTGTTGCAAATATAGGATGTACAAATAGGTAGTAATAGGTTGTACTTGTGAATAGTAGTGAATAGTAATCAAGACAACTTAATTACCGGTAGTAAGAAAAATACGAATAAGAAGGTTATAACTGTATTTTTCGTAAGCCGGAAAATTATGAAATTTATATTTTCGAAATCCTTATTTTATTTCGATTCTAATGAGCATTCATAAGTAAATTTTTGAAATTCTAGTTCCAGGGCACGTTTTTCTATAATGGGTCTCGGGATGACCCGGAATTGAAATTTTCTTAAAATCTGATCTTTTCTTATTTCGAAATATAATCAAGAACTATATCCAAAATTAATTTTGCTTATAAAAGTTTCTTATTTGGAAACCGAAGAAAAGCCGGAATTAGGGTTTCTAGGTCTTTCTCACAAAGCTTGAACTAAACCGGTTTAGGGTTTCATTTTCCGATTTCTGAAGTTTACTTGATTACTAGGAAACCCGGGGTATACATTATAAAAAAAATAATAAAATTGTGTAGTGAAATAAAATGAATAGTGCAAAAGAATAATCAATTACCGGTAGAAATGAAAATACAATAAAAAGGTTATAACTGTAACTTTTATAACCCGAAAAATTATATAATGATATATTTAGAAATCTTATAAAATTACCAGTCTAACGGTACTAATGGTATATTTTTGATATCTCGAGCCCCGGACACACTTTTCGAAGTCTGTATCTGAACGGGTTCGAAATAGGTCAAAAATTTACCAATCTGATAATTATAAACGAACTTATATTACTATGAGTTATTCTATATATTTAAACTACATCTCGGCCTCTAGGATTAGGGGCGCTAGATTGCTGGACTTACACTATTGTATTCCGGTTAGGGTTTCAGGATGATTTTCCGATTTAGACCTTTGCCTATTTGGAAACTGATATTTATGTTTATATAACATATTTAATTTAAAATTTATTTTAAATTTTATTTTTGTAAGTATTTAATAACTCTTAATGTTTTCATAATTCTTTAATTGGGTTTCATTTCCGAAAGTTAATCATTATTTACTTTTTAATAATTTGTTTTTGGGTTCTATATTACTCGATTTTATAAGTCAAAGTTACGTATAGAATTTATCGTACGTAGTGGTTTTGGATTTGGAGTTTGTTGAGCTCTTATTTTGTTTTTAAGGATTTTCATTTTCTCATGATTAAGAAATTTTTGGATTCGTTCGTGATTTAGGACTTGTCGAAATTCAGTTATAACTTGGAGTGATTTTTAGGGTTTATTTTCGAAGTTCATTTTGAAATTATTTATTGAAATTTTCTGGGGCTTACATCCCTGATTGCATGCATGAGATGGGAAATGCAATACTGGAATTCAACTTCATTTTTTTTTTTTTTGCTTGTTAAAGAGTTATGCCAACTGTCCTTTTCTTTATCACCGTCTTAGGAACTTCAAAATGGATAAGAATTCATACCACCTTAGATGGAAAACACATAGACCAAGATAATGGAATTTCAATAACAGAATGCTTATCTTTCATTCTCACAGTAATAAAATGGGAATGAAGCAACAAAATCAACCCCTTCAACATGCTTATGGATGAGGGATCAAAAAGTGTTAATCTCACAAAATGAATAATACACTGGAAGGATTTAGGAATAACTACTGTTGTTATGCCAAAGCAAGAAATTAGTAAATGGCACAATATCCCATTTTGAGTGCATAAAAAAACACAAAATTAAGTTATTTAGATTCTTTCCATGAATAACCTTCTATATCCATCTTATATAATAGTATCTTGTTGTTAATATCATACAATAAGTAAAGACGGGTCATATAACCCCAATGGACATCCTTGAAGCATTGCTTGTTAATTGAATCAATACTAATCCATATAAAATGTGGGTATAACAAGACATAAAAGGATATCTACTACTAAGAACTCATTAAATCTAATATAAATATAACAATCTAACACAACAACATTTCTTCATATCAAGTCCCTTTAATCTAGCAAAATTGACAAACTCCATCACTACCAAGCCTCCCACATTTTTCTTTCAACAATATGGCAACAATAATGATACAAAATGCAAAGAACAACTATGACAGCACTAAGTAATGGCTTAAATTTATGCTTAAATCTTAGAATTAAAGTTCAACTGAAAGTCCTAAAAGTCAACAAAAGACTACAATAAACCCTAATGTTTAGATCCGGTAATCCTGTGCTCTTAACCCTAAGCAATGGAATAAGATAATTGTGGATAATAGTTCGTAATAATATAGGGAAGCTTAAAAATATCATATTCATTAATTTTTAGTGTATTTCATGTCAAAATGGGATAGTTCTCGAAAAGCGTGTCCCAAGACTCAGAATAGTAAAAATATTCCAATGATACATTAGATTCGTAACAATACAAAGATTTCGAAAAATATCAGTTTTATAATTTTTCCATAGCTAAAAATATCATATATCGTATTTATACGCATGTTTTCTTTACTACTGGTAGATTATTAGTCTTGTTTACTATTCATTGTCCTATTCTATTATTCATTACTATTCATCTATATCTACTTTTTCTTACTACCTATACACATATTTCTCACTCTTTTCTTTTCCAATACAACTTCGCATATCTCATATCTCATATCTCACATCTTAATCACTTTTCATTACAAAACAACAAATTAAATAAATTTCACTCCTTCTCTCCCCTCCTTTATGGGCCGACCACCCCCTCTCTCTCTATATTTTTCTTTTTCAATTTATTTTATTATATCTAATTTTTCTCCACAAAATTCTATAAATACCCCATCTCCCTCCATTTCTTTCACACACTTCTTTTACATACCAAAAATCACTCCATAAATTTCTCTCTATCACTTTTCCTTCTTCTTCTAACCAATAAGTAATTATCCTAAAACTTTATTCATGTTCATGTAACTTAATATAAGCTTAGTGTATGTTTTCTAAAAACCCATAAGAGATTAAGAAAGTAATAATGGGTTCATACTTTGTTCTTATTCATACATCCATTCTTATATTTTTAGATTGTTGATAGATTATTTCTTATGTTCATGTGACTTAGCATGAACATAGTGTATGTTTTTTAAAGACCGATAGAGGTTAAGAAAGCAATATTATGTTCATGTTTTGTTTTTGTTCATACATTATGTTTTTATGCTTTTACTATTATATGCTCTTATTATTACTCCTATTATTGCTATTATTATGCTTTTTCTTTTTCTTTTTGGGACTGATCTATTCTTAGTTTCGAATTTCCTTGATGAAGCTAAGACTCTTAATACTTGACCATATTATTATACTTATATTACTTCTTATATATATATTTATCTTATTATGTGATATTATTCTCTTTCTCATGACTACACATTCATAAACATGCAAGAACATGTTGATGTTGTCTCGACAAAAAAAAAAAAAAAGGAGTTTTCTTAAATGAAGAAAAATAAGAACTCTCTTAAAAGATAAATTTTGTCACTTAGGAAAGATTTTTCCAAAAAAACTTGAAGTTTTGTCTTAACAAATCTTTTCCAAAATTTAGATAAGTTCATCACAAGTTTTTAGTAATAATAGTATAATGGATTTCATCAAAGAATAAACAAAGTAGATGTATCACACATACTCTTTTCAAACCAATGAAATAAAAAGGTTTCTTTAATACTCAGATATTGCCAATTCCTTGATTGACAAAAATTTTTCTTAAACTTATTTGTAAAGTTTTCACCAACACTCTAAAATACTAAGATCTAGACATGTTTTATAAGATCATCTAAAATTAACCTTATAAAAACAAATCTTACTTAGGAAATAAAATTAGTAAATAACTTAAAATATCATTCTTATTTATTTAAAGTGGACCTAACTTTGGAAAAATCAAGAACATATAAACATGACAAGTAACTACTTTAAGAAATTTTGGTCTCTACCAAAAAATACTTAGAGAAACTTCACTTTTCAACGACAAGAAATGAAATTGGTAGAAATCTTAAAAAGACTAAATTTATTTTTAAAAAATTAACTTATTCTCAAAATGTTATGAAATGAAGTTAAAAGAAGGAAACACTCACCTATTGTAATTCAAGGAAATTTTTCCCAACAAACTGAAATGAATTTTTAAGTCTTAACTTTTTCCAACTTTTAAGACATATTGCTTTACAAAAATCATTATTGAAACAACACCACTAAATTAATGCATACAATATGAGTCTATATATATGTATTCAAAGGATTTTCAACTATATAAATATCTATATTTTTGTACAAGAATTTTTAGATAGAGAAAAGTTTTAAAAAATGATGTTTTGAAAGTTGGTATTTTCGTGGTGATTTTGTACCTCGTTGTTCGGACCCAAGTGAATTTTTATAACAAAAATAACCATAGAAATGGATAGATCTTTTCGAGTAGGTAGAAAACGGTATATAATATGCGAAATTCCGAGTTAAAATAAGCAAATTTAGCTATTTTAAGTTGGAATTTCCACTAATACAAATTTTACTGCAACTAAAAGATAGAATTAAAAAAATTGATAAGAAATTTCATGGAATACTCATTTTAGGTATTCCTTTGTTTAGGAAATGAGGAGGACGACGTTTACTATTCCGAAGACAATTTCGATTAAGAAAGTACCATCAAGCCATAGCTGAGTGAGTTTACTTCCCCTATTTTTCATATTTATGATTGTGCTTGTAGTATAGTAGCACTACAAATAGGAAAAAGATAAAATGGAAAGTGCATGTGACTTATAATGTTGGTGAAAGAACCTTAAGCATATCAAGTCATGAATTGCCTACAATGAATTGTATGATCTACTAGCATGTTGAAGTGTCTGAAATTGTTTGAACACTTACAAGAAATTGAAATTAAATGGCTAGACTCTAAATAAAATTTGATGCTTGCACTTCATGAATTGAGTCCTATTGCATTCATTGTTATACCATTGGTGGGACAAAGGTATGATAGTGGCGGTTGGCATAACTAGTAGTATCTGCATGTGGCGAGTAGGAGCTAGTAAGATCTACATGTTTTTTATGGTGAATAGTAGCAAGTAAAAACTAAAAAAAATGGTTTCGTTAAAATTGTTAGTTGTAATTGGCCAATACCTAACCCCGAATGAAGGGCGTAAATTCATTCAACATATGGTTCCTGAAAAATCATATATTTTATATACTCACGTGTTTGTTGCATTTCACTTGCTTGTATAATGAACTTGGTTGATATCTTTGTTTCGAGTATGTTCATCAGGAATATTCTCACAAAGATTGCCAAGCTTACACCCCTATAGATTTTTGTACACCCAGGATCATTTGCTCTTATATCCAAGGTCTTCATATATTCGTGTTAGTCATCTTTTTGGGAGCTTTTGGGGGAAATCTACTCAGAGACTTAAAATTGACTTCCTCTAAAATCTTTTGGTGAAAGTATTTTAGTTTTCTTGTAAAGGCTTAGTAATTTTTATATGATCCTTGGAGATTAACGATGGAGTACCCCTAAGACTTATGTAATGGACTCTTAATTGTTATTGTGGGCTAACTTTATTCCTAAATTCTTGTTTGTTCATTATTACTTGCTTAAACCATACTTCCCTATGGCATCTCCTATTATCGTGATGTACGCCTTACATATGATATCGAGACTTTCGTGTGACTAAGATAATCATTCTTAAGTCTTGATATTGTATGTAGTGGACTACCACGTTTAGGGTACTCTTCGAGGCATGACATCAAACTTCTCTTCACACAAGCAATTTTCTCCTTCATTGCATTTAACTCAATCACCAATGTAATTCCCAAGTTTTTCCATAAATCAAGCTTAGAAATAGAATTTAAAATTTATGTATTTTGAACATGAGCGTTATAAAGTATGAAATATTTAATGAATTCAAGTATAATAGCTTTTGTAAAATAGATCTTGTAGAAATAGTGATTTAAAATTTTCAATTGAGTTATTTCAAGTTGTTTGCCAACGAAATTATGTTTTCAAATTCCTTTAGAAAATTGAATTTCATAAACTTAACTCCTAAATTATCAAGAATTTCAATATGGATTCTTAGAAGAAATTATCTAATTACATTGGATGTATAAATTACATTTTTCTAAACTTTGTATTGATTTCAAGAAATAGATTATTTTAATGCATAAGATGAATATGAGACTAATGTGTGTTTTGTATTAAGCTAATTTCTACAAAAATTAAATCCTTTAGCCCACCATAACTATTATGCAACATGACACACTCAAAAATTTTCAAATGCCTTAAAGTAAAAAATTTTGCTTTATTTATATATGGATTTTTATCAACTTTAAATGCAAAAATTTTTCTCCCTTTTTCCTCTCCAAAAACCAACATTTTCCACACACACATACTCCACATTCTTCCTCAATTTTCTTTCTCAAATTGTCAAGAAACTCAAATTAAGTTTTTACCTTCAAGTCAAGATGCTAAAAGGTAAACTAATTCTCACTCTTGTCATGTTAATTTTTGTAAAATAAGTAGTAGTGTAATGTAATGATATTGTTAACTAATGTTAGTTGTAAGGGCGTTATGAGTTTTGGCGATAAATAAATGAAGTTGAGTTGTGAAGTTTGTAGTTTAAACTCTAAAACATGGGTTTTATAAATTATGGTTGGTTATTGGTGTTGATATGATGATGGTTAAGTGCAAGGCAGTGGGAAGATGAAAATGATGGATATGAATCATGTATAGTGATATTGTAGTGTTTTAGTTGAGAACAAGACGTTTGAAGTTGGTTAAAATGTGCTCAATTTTGAAGTTTAGAAGTATCATTTGCTAACATTTTCATATGGGGGCGTGATAGAGGGTGTGGAACTCTCTGTATGTGTTGTCTGAGTGGATATGCTTCCCTATGGGGAAATAGACAATGGATATAGGGGTGTGGCAAAAGGCATAGAAGTTTCTATATCCAACCTAGTTGGAGGCGTAGCCAGGGGCATATGGCCATTTGATTTATGTATATGTCTCCTATGGCTCTAAAATCTTGTTTAATCCTTCCTTTCCTTGTTATATAGTTAATAATGCAAGTCTTCTATCTTATAGGAACCTTAAATCAAGATTCAGACTTCCCGAATGATTATTGCGACGATTAAGGCAATATGTAAGGGTAAGTAACTTGAGTCTTCTCACTTTTCTTGTAATTGTATAGTAGTGGAATATAGTATAAGTACAATTGAAATGGAACAAGTGCATGGGGTTAGGAAATCTTGTATGCGTGTGTTTTATGAATGAATCACAAATCTTAATGTTCAAAGTGATAATTGCTTGCTTGATAATAAGTATGTAGCTTGAACTAATGTATGTCTGAAATTGAAGTGATCACTAAATAATATGGAATAAAGCTTACAAGCTCTTAAACGTAAACTAACATGCATTACATGTCATCATAATTGCATTAGCATGATATTCAGTCATGTATTAATATTTTGATTCTGTAGTAATGTTTATCGAGTCCAGTGGATCTGGTTAACGTAACCATAGGGTTGTCAGCTTCACAGGAACTAAGCAAGCTTTGAAAGAGATCACCTATATTAGAATTGACTTTAGAGTATTAATACTTAGTGGGAATTTCCAAGTTCTAAGCAAAGTGGAGAGTATATGTTATATCTTTTTATAAATAGTAAATGGGATTAAAAGAGTTATCCTTATTTGGTTTTGGGATTCTCATGGGCATGAATTACTTAACCGATCCTTCAACCCCTGGGGAAGGCGTAAATCCCCATAGGTTTGGATTCTGGTTATCCAAACCATGTTTGTTACATATGTTTGATGGATGCATTGCATATGATTGTCAACTAAACTTATTTTATATTAATAAACTATGTTAAGACTTTGTTATTTACTGAGCTTTTTATGCTCACGCTCCTTTATACTATTGTTTTACAGGAAATATAAACAAGAAGACCGAGACTAAGACTAGGTGTGGAAGTAAGGATAGAACATGGATCGTGTTTGGAAGGAAGAATTTGTTTGTAATAGAGACTTAGTGATGATATTTGTAATAGCATAAGTTATACTTTGTTTTTCTTGTAAGTTCTGTTGTAAAAGTGTTTTGATGAAGCTTTTGAAGATCATTGATGTAATAGTTAAGTGATGACCTAGACTTTGTGATATTATGGCTTATATACATGCAATATCTTTCTTGTTCTATTCAACCTTCGATCATGTTTCATTTGTCTACCCATGCAGGCATGTTAATTGTACAATACTTATGCAACCTTCTGGATGCCTCGATTGGTTACATGGTGTATTGTTACAACTAGGATACCTAGTGGGGATGTGACAGACGATGCATTGTTTCCTATAGCTAAGTCATTGAAACTTGGTTGGACCTTTAAATTTGAATATGAATTCTCATTCAAGCAATCACAGAGGTCTAGGATCACCTCTTTTGCATGATCAAACATTTTTGGGTCTACCCACTTGAAGAACGTACAATGACCTTCGCCTCTACTATGGGGACAACTATAGAACCGTCTCCCCATGGTTTATCTTTCCCAACTAGTTTGCTAAAATGAGGATAAGCCACAGAAGCAAGAATTCACACCACTTGTTTATCAGTTGAGTTTGCCATAGAGGATGAAACTTGCATGGAATTAGAAATTGCATTACTCTACCCATACCTTCTTCTAACATCCGACTCTTCCATTTTCTTGCTTTGAAACAATAAAAATTAATATCAAACAAGAGAGAAGTCAGAAAAAAAAATTTTAAAGCAAAAAATCCACAATGGTTACAGATTTCAAAAGTCAAATATGCTTTTGCTCTCAGTTAGCTTACTGTATTCACTAAAGCTTAAAACCATATCCACTCAATTAAAGGAATCCGGACAACATAAGCTAAAAGCTACTTGAATTATTTAACATTTTAAAGAGATTCAACGACTATTCCATTATGAAACTACTCTCAATTCATAAAATCTAAGCTTCAACTTACTGTACCCTAACATAAACTAAGAAATACCTGAAATTCAACAATGCCTTGTTGTGAATTAGGGTTTCAACGTTGCTTAGTTTCAAAATTAAGGTATTTCCATACTTGGTTTTCCTTTCTCCTACGCATATTCCCCGCTGCAAATTAGGTTTTCAATGATGACGATTTCAATTTTGAAGTGAATGTAGGGGTAATACGCGTTATGGAATGAGGTTTTCAAGGTTTAGATGTGAGATTTGGTTAGTATTGGTGTTAGGATTTGGAAATAGTTAGGGTTTCGTATGTCTCCATGAGAGGGTTTATGCTTTGATGCAGGTTTGATTGCTTTGAACTTCTTAATTCTTTCATTTTGTTTATGTGACTCTTTTGTTTTTGTTTTTTTTCCCTAGTGTACAACGGTATTGAAGGATTTGTTTTATATTAAATTACATACACGTAGGCAATAATATGACAATTAATGATCATGTTAGAGCGGTAGTTAACAGCATTATCACATCACTACAAAGGAGACCTAATTCGAACCGCTTGACCAAATATTCATACATTTTTTTAACCACATAAAATGTTATGACCTTAAATAAACTTGTCCCCAAACATTTTGACCTTCCAATTTAATTTACCCCTTTAAAAGACTCCATTTTGATGTGATATCATAGTAATATTATACATAATCTTTTATAATAAGTAAAACTACCTTATATTGATATATTCATTATAAATAACCCGTGAAAAGGAATTTAAAAAACAACTTCTTAATATCATGTTCCACTATATAGAACTTGTAGAAAATTCCAAAATTAAAGCCTTAGAGACATTTCTCTATTAATTAACCTCATAAGATAAATAACACTTTCATATAATTTAGAAGAATGAGCACATATAACTAAAGTTCTTCCAAAATAAAATAGTACAAGTTCTTTCAAAATGAAAATTCTATAAGGTAGTATACAGATCATAACCTTGAATTAATGTGATTGCAAAGTAAAAGATGGAGTATTATCATTTATTTTTATTTATTAATTTTTTTTATAATTTTTAATAGGGTAGATATAAGGTACTCTATAACCTATACTTTATTATTAGGGATTGTTTAGTTCAAATAAATTTGCAGGACTGGACTGGACAGAAATCATAGCTTTTTGTTTGGTTATTATCATAGGTTTGACACTGGATAGTAGACCTTAATGATACGTTTGGTATACAAGAATAAACTATAATGGAATTGCAATTCTTGATTCTACTCCCTTTCTCATATTTGGAAGAATTATTAGAAGATAGAATCATGATTACTTAGAATCTATGATTCCAACTTCAAGAAGGAATTCAATTTTTCCTTCATAAAGATGGAATTGCAATTGTTTTCCACCTAATATTAATGATATTTACTTTAATTATCCTTTTATCCTATGTAAAATTATTATTTTATTTATTTTTAGGGGTAATTTTGACAAATTCTATTATATACCCATTCCTTCGATTTCATTTTGTATTTGTATCCAAGCATAACAATGGATTCCTTATTCCCTTATTCATTTCATTTCATTCTATTTCGGACGATTCCTGCATATCAAATATAACATAAAAGTACTGAAAAATTTTGAAGGAAAGTAGTACCATATGGAAAATGGGACAAATACTCTTTTCATCGGATAACTCAAGTTCACCGAATAATTCATGCCCTTTGCTTGAATGCAAGTTAAAAATTTGCAGAATACAAAGATGGTGGCAAAGAATGTACTTTTTGTATTTTAAGTCTCTAATTAATTTATTTCTTTTATAAGGTTACAATATGCATATAGTGTAAGAAACCAAAAAATTGTAGTGTAATATTTTTCCTAAATTATTCTACCTACCTTCACATGTAAACTTATGCACGTCACACATCACATGACAACACATAAGTCAACCAAAGGCCCAATTATTGGAGTACTCCTTGTTTTGATTATTTTAGCTCACAAAATGAGCTTATAATGGAGAAAGTTGAATAGTTCCTCAAGATTCTTATACATGATACAATCTACTACCCCTAAATTTTAAATATATTCTAAACTATTTACCAACCCTCTTAACTCAATAATTCATGTTTATAACCATACACAACCTTCTTAATTACCTTATCTAGATATTTTCTATTGTGTCCCAAATAGGATCTCGAGCATTAACAATTTTGCTACATATAACACTTATGCATTATATGCAAAGGCTAACATCAATTAAGCGAGTTTCTAACCAGTTTTAAACTAAAAAATCCTTATTTAATTTGTATGAATAATATCTAATAGAATTATGTTTCCCAAAATCAAAAAAAAAATTATTTTTCATTAATACGTAGGAAACTTCACAATATAGATATCAACTTTAATAACCAGCGCCTCTAAAATGTCCAACTCATCAGTTCCTTACCAATATTTCATTTAATCACAACAATCCATATCAAATCATCTTTAAGACCTAAAGAAAAGGGGAAAATAAAAAAGGAAGAATGAGCCGAAGCCTAGTATAGTAGCAATAAGAGCACACACGATATGATCACACGATCTATTCTAAATGCAAATGCAACAACCGACAATTTAGATCTTTAATTTATGTGTAGTAAAACAACAGTGAAGCGCTTAGATTTTGACAGCACGATTGGAAACTTGGGAGTCCTAAGTAGTAACAATTACTTAAGGGTTGATATATGTAATCTGAATACCTATATCTCCTATTTCTATATCAAGTAATAGCTACATTTAGGTTTCAAGACCGTTACACATCATCTCAACCTATCTCAGTCAATAATATAGTGCGAGTGTGCGACTTAATTGGCACCCACAATTGTGAGCCATACTATATTACTTCTCACTAATCTAGATAAACATTACTCCGCTATCGTTTCTCTCATAAGCTACTCGCTAAGCTACCCATGGTGGCCTAAGCACTTAACTATAGTACTAGCACTGCTTAACAAGTTTATCACCCATCGAACCAAGTTTATAAATGATGTAATATACAAATAATAAGTTACAATGAAGGGCAAAACTGAAATTTAAGTGTTGTTAAAAGGTAATTTTATCTTTGAACAGGTAAATTTTGGACACAGGAAAGTCACACAAACAAGACGGGACAAATTTATAGAAAATGGGGCTTAAGATGGCACTTAGGCCGCGGCCCACTTGGCGGCCTAAATCTGTTTTCTATGTATATGCAGTTTATGACGAGAATTAGTGTTTATCTTGTTTTCCTCCGAGTTCTTCTTCTCCAAAGCGACCTAAGGCTTGCTTTCTTAAGTGTTTTGGTGTTAGAAATCAAAGGAGAATCAAGGTGATTCAATCCTGGTAAGTAGATCTATACGATTTAACATGTAATCAACGTCATATAATAGATTTCGTGTTTTTGAAGAGGATGTGAGAGAAACCATTGCGATCATATCTGAATCTTGAGGAGAACGATTAAGAATTTGAGATCATTCAAGGTAATTAAATCCCTTAATTACATATGTAGATTTCATCGAAATGATTTCTGATTTACGGTTTTTGTTCTTTCATGATTGGTGATGTTCTAGGGTTATGGTTTTTTGCGGTCTTGGCAATTTTCCGGATTTAGAGCCAAATCAAAGTAAGTTTTCATCCTCTAAATCATAGATTCATTAAAAGATCGAATTAGAATGATGGTTTTGTTTGTATTTGTTGATTTATGCAATTAGGGTTTTGTGGAGATTTGGGTTTTCTGAGGAATTGATCAAAGAGATTTGTAGTTGTGATTTCTTGAGAGGTTAGGGTTTTGGATGATTTTTGGAGAATTGGATAATTAGGGTTATATATTGTTCTTGTTATATGTTATATTCAGGAGATTGGGAGATTTCTTATTGTTTTTAAGAATTTGTGGATTTGAGATTGTTCCTAAAATTGGAAAAGGTACGACCTTTCCTTATTTGCTTTATTTGCTTGCAGGTTTAGTTTTCTAATTGTTACCTGGGAACATATAATATATATATATGAATTACTTTATTTGGCTTAATTTGTTTTTCTGGATGTCATGGCTTTGACCAATAAAGACCTGGTAGACAATAATAGGTGGCACCCTGATGATCCTTGTGTGTCGTTTGTCCTTGGAGTTACACTTAGAGATGATTCCTGTAAATATAAGTTTATTAGCAACATGGCTGCGGGTGTTTAGGGAGTACCCATTCACCAATATATGTATACAATTATTTATTTTTTATATCTGGTTGTTTTTAGGAGTCCGAGTAACTCCAAGTTTGGGATCAGAGATCTATGATTCTGAAATATTGTTTTGCAGGCTTAATGAAGATAATAATCATGTTGTTTGCATTTAGTTAGTTGCACGTATATATACATGTTGTTTGTGCATTTGTATATTATTTGTGGACTGCGTACTGGGCGTTTTCGCTCACTCCTTTTTTTTCAGGTACAGGTGATAGAGATATTGTTCATGACTTGTCTGGTTATGACTTTTATTTTGATCATGGGGATGACGATAGCGGACCTAACAACCCTGCAGAGGAATAGGATGTTATCATGACATATGAAAAAGGATTTCTTGAGTTTTTGAAGATTTTTAAAAAATATTTTGATTACTTATCTTTTGAGGATTTGAAGTATTGGTTTTTATGTAATAGTTTATTAAACAAGATTATGATTTTAAGTTGGAAGTTAATCTTTCTGGATGATTGTTGGCTTTGGTTTTGCCAACTCGAATTTAGTTTATATTACAGGAGATATTTAAAAGTTTATAAATTACAAGTTTCACAGGTTTTGTTCCTTCTGAGTACCTTAAATGTGGGTTCATGGAGATTTTTATATATTTATATTTTGTGGTATTGAGATTTAGAGCCTTTGCGTCTCTTTTAAAAGAGGGACCATGGCGTTGTAATGCCTTGTTTGGGCGTTCAAATGACATAAGCACACTCAAGCAATATGGTCATCTTTAAGTATTAATTCATATTAGATGTCTACTTTAATAAGCATCACATAAGTCACTATGTACTCAATATAGAATCCAAAGTTTGAGCATAACTCGAAGATAGACAACAAAGTGAACAAATTTATGTTTAGAAATTATTACCTCATGTACACATTTACAAATTCATTATCAAATTCATATTGATTATTAGAGTAAATCATATATAATATAAGACATTAATCAGTGTCTTAATTGAATTTATTTTAGGATATTAGGTTTAAGTAATTTGGAATAAGTCTATAAGAATAAGAGATTGAAATTTTTACTTAGAAGTATCAAGCCTTTAGAGATCTTAATTCAAGCTTAATAGGAAAGGTACTCAAGTTTTTCACTTATTATGGTAATGGGCTTTAAAGAATTAATAATTGAGTCCATTAAAAAATATAATTTATAATTATGTGGAATTAGGCATTAATATTGTAATTAAGTTCAATTAGAGTAAAGTTGAATATTGGACCTAATGAATTGGATAAAAAGCCTAGTGGAATTGATTTGAATCTTTTATTACACTATTGGGCCATCCAAATCCTATTTAGGCCCACTAAGAGTATTTTATGGCTTATGGATCCAAGAAGTGATATATAAACCCGTTAGGTAATTCAATACCTAGAAATGGAAAATGGACTCAAATAATTGAGATTAGACCCAATTAGAGTAATTTTTGAGCATTGAACCTATATTTTGGAATTTAAGTCCATAAAGTAGAAAATTTAACATCAAGACTAGGGCTGTGCAAAAAAACCAACCGAACCGTGAACTAAACTGGACTCGACAAAACCAAAATTTTGGTTCTTTTTTAAAACGGTTCGGTTCGGTTCGGTGAAGAGCAAACGGTTCACGATTTGATTCGGGACCATGAATCGAACTGAACCGAACCGTTTTATATTTTAAAAAAATTATTATTTTTACTTTTAATTGTTTTATTGATGATACATATAAAAAATTAATTGTTTTTAAAGTTTGTGACTTAGATATATGTTATTCATTAGAATAAAATTAAAATTTTCATAATATGTTATAATTGTTATGTTGTCTATAAGTAAGATAGATTTTAGATTTTTCATAAAATTAGTATTCTAACTCTTACATATTTCTTTTTCATTTGTCTTACTAATTAATCTACTTTTATTATTTAGTTACTTATTGATTTATATAATTGAAAATATGTTAGTTAGAAGCATAAAACAAATTATTTTATGTCTTATATTGGGATAAAGTTTAGTATACCATTATAGTTTAAGATAAATCAAAAAATGAGACTAGTCACAATTATAATTTTATAATAGATGAAATCCCTTCCTTCCTATAAGTTTTATATGTTTATTTGGTAAATGATTAATTTAAAATATTGTTGTTTATATTTGCATTAGTAATAAGAAATATGTAATGGAAGTTTTTCGATAGAATATATTTTTATTTTATGAAAAAAATGGTTTGAACTGCAAACCAAATCATACCGAATCTTTTTTTTTTCGGTTCAAAAAAATTACAAATTGAACCGTATGGTTAGGTTCAAATTTAAAAGAAAAATTGAACTGTAAAATATGGTGTTGTTCGGTTCGAGATGCAAACCAAACTAAACCGTACTGTGCACACCCCTATTCAAGACCCTAAAGCCTTAAGGAAAAGTTATTAAGAGTAGATTTGGCACATTAATATTGAAATAGACCTAAATGGTTAAAGTCATTATCGAACTCTAAGGAATTAACTAAGCTTAATTCAACTAATTAAAATTAGTATAACCAAATTTGACCCTAATTTATTAACTAAGCCTATTTACCCTTAAAATTATATTTTTACTAATATTCTTAATTATATTTTAATATTCAATTACTATGTTTTGTAGTTTAATTAATTAATCTTATTTTTATTAAAATCCTTAGCCCATCCCTGACCGGTTCATTAGTAATTTATTTTAATTTAATTAATAATGTCAAGTTCAATTTTAGCTAATATCTTGGAATACACTTACATCAGGATGATTTACAGCAATGTAAATTGAAATTAAATCAACACACGTCCAATTCAACTAACAACCAGGCCGAACACATGTAATCACAGTTCAAAATTAAAATAATTTTGATTCCACCTTATTGCATCTAGTTCGGCAACTTATCAAATAATTTCCAGAATTTGTCAATAATTTTGGAACTATTTAATCGAATTATTAATTAAATCATAAGACCTTCCAGATTTATTCAAAATAAAATTAATTAACGTATGGTAATTTATTCATCAGCATTTATATTTGTATATAGCAATAATATGATTTTAACGTTATCTATCAAGTTAAATCAATAGAAGTTCATATCTAAACTTATAAACCCAATCCGAGAAATATTTGCACATATTTCAAAACTATTTTATTTAACTATTTGTAACCGCCTCTCACTCTCTCTCTCAGTATTTTTAAATTCAGCTTTATTAATATATACATCATATCTTATTAATTTATCATATCTCATTAAAACAAATCAATTAAAACACACATATCATCACATAATTTATGTCCGACGCATTCTCATATGTATTGCATATTATTTTTTCAAGGTTAAATAAAATAAACAATGATCACATTCATGTATCCAGCACTTATCTTTAACATATATATTATAATTAAACCATGCTCAATTTCAATAAACCAAATCAAGACAATATACACACATATATGTACAATTCCTACTAGCCATATACACATTTTCAAATTATCAAATCATCAATCATTGAAATATATATATTATATATTTTATATAAAGACACATAATTCAATTTATATTATATTTATCAAAATTCATTTTAGGTTATATACAAGTTCAAAGCTATTCGCATTTTTACACTACATAATTGAAGAAACTGTATGCTTACCAATTGTTCAAATAAAATTACATAAAAATAATTATGAAAATACTTATACAAAATTGCATCTGTTAGATATGATTTTAATGTTTGTGTGTTAATTACATGTATAAAGTGCGACTCTTGTGTTACTCATTCAAAGAAAATAAATTGTGTGTGTTAAGTGGGAAAAGGAAAAGAAAAGTATGGGGAAGTGACATTCGGAGGCTAGAGATGTGAAATGAAAAAGGAAAGTACAAGGATGGGAAAGCATTAGCTGTAACTGTGATTGGAAAGCAACAAGAAATGACTATTTATTAGTGAATCGCTTTTAGTGGATGCGATTCATGCTTAAAACTTTGAAAATTAATACATGCATGAATCGCATGTAGGAGATGCAATTCATATGTAAATATTTTGAATCGCTTTTTAAAGATCCGATTTAATACAGTGGAAGTTTTGCTAAATTGCATTTTGTTGATGCAATTTATTAACAAAAATATAAATTGCATGACTCACATATGATTTTTGCATTGGTATTTTGATAATTATTTTTGTCTAATTTATATTTGTGTAATTTCTTTTATAAAAAGTTAGTAGAGATGTATTTCACCTCTACAGAACTATACTTTCCTTATTTAATTAGGCACAAAATAGGATATTTCATTTTCACCATCAACAATGCCCATAGGTTTATTTCCCATGTAAGAAGGTGACACTAATTTTTTATATATATAATTGCCCATAAGTTTCTATTTGTCATAACTTCTTGTTACTAATACCTTAGACAAGAGACATATCCTTTCTAATTGGTCATAAAGGGTAAATTACAAATTCAGTTAATAACATTTAAGTTTTATTTGCCAAAAAATCATTTATTTTTTTTTGAGTACTTAACCATTTATTTTTTTAGGATAAACACGTCTATAGTCTTTAACAATACAACATTTTTTTATATGCGGCCTAATATTTATTTATTTATTTTTCCATCAAATCCATAGTGTTTAACAAAACTTGTGAAATTAGATCTTTTAGCACTACCATTTTTTCCATCAACAAGTACCACAAAGCTATCTCTAATTGATCTATATAAGTAATTTAATATAATTATATAATATATATCAATTGAGTAATTACATAAAAATAATAAATTGTTGAAAAATCTAAAAAAAATTATAGAAAATAAGCAAAAAATTAATATTAACCACCTTTAAGGAGATAGCTAGCAAACATCTCATGACCAAGGAATGGCTAGTGTCATCTTTTTTTTTCATTAATTTTTTAATTTTTTTGAAAATTTTAAGTTTTTATATAATTACGTAATTATCATATACTATTAATATATATCTATATAATTCTACTACATGGAACACATTGAATAAAAGTTAATGGTGTTAAAAAAGTTTTTTTTTTTTTTTTTGCCGATGTGTTAAAAAAAAGTTTACATTTGCAAGTTTGGTTAAGCACTGTAGACTTAAATAAAAAGATAAAATGATTAGGAATGGAATTAAAAAAAATAACGTTGAAATGTCAAGGATTAAAAACATTTTCAGCCCTTTTTTTAGTGGATTTTTTTTTTTCCAATTTCGATTCTCTAACAAAACTTTTGTGCTTGAATCTTTATATTAATTCCATTAAAAAATCCGTCAAAAGTTATTACGTCTTAACCCATAATAGCCTTACTATAATTAATTTAATGAGACATTTAAATTAAATAATGCAATAAGAGTAAAAAAAAAAAAGGAAAATTACAGTAATAAGGAAAAGCTGTTTAAGAATTATATTAAGCTTCCTTTCTTCCATAATTCACTAGAATTTTGCCGTTAATCAATTTTTAAAACCTTAATGCCACTTACAGCGAGGATGACAACTAAATTTTCCAAGCAAAATCATAAATAATTGTCTACCCAAATTAAGGCATGGCATTTTTATGAAAATCGTCTCAATGATCGTCTAGTAAATCATCTTACCACTAATATAAATATAATATTACTATATTTAGTTGAATTTGAATGTGTATTGTTAAATAACCAACATGATTGATTCTATTAAAAAAAAGTATAACATCATAGAATTTTCCTTTTCTATGATGCCATAATTAAGGTAAATAAATTTTTATTTATTTATGACGAATGCTACTTGTTAAAATGCACTAACCCACATTTACTATTGTGCTACCATGTTGAAGTTGATAAAATCATATATGTCACACCCCAAAAAAGGGCCTAGAAGGATCAACATAATAATCATATTGAATATGCATCCAAAATATGATAGTCGTTTTGCAAGTCAGATATTGCAAAACTCTACTTAATATTTGCTACACAAGTTTTAATTTCAAGAAGACTTTTTTTTTTTTTTTTTTATAGCTAAGTAAATACAGATTTCCACAATCCACCAGAACCATAGAGAGTTGGTATCCCTCTCCAGATAGTAAAATTGGATAGATACAAATATATTACAGAGTTTCAAACCATACTACAACTACTCTAATTCCAATTCGAAGCTTATATCATACATTACACAAACTCAGACTTAAACACTAAACATATAAACTACTTTCTAAAGCCATTTGCTTATCTTCAAATGCATCACCGAAGAAGACAACTCTTTTCTTCATATTTCTTAGCCTGTTTCCAACTTAAGCTATTCCTACACAAACCTATCACGGTGTGAGTTGATCCATAGCTCAGTGAATAACATAACCAAACCACAAATCAAGGAAATATCAAGCAAATTTTATATAACAAGCATATGCAATGTAACACTCAATCATATGTCATATACAGTTTAGATAATCAGAATCCAAACCATTGGAGATTTACATCCTCTCTTAAGGGTTGAAGGACTAGCTCTAGTATTAGGCCCAGGAGAATCTAAGAACTAAAGAAGGGGGATTCCTTTCTCAAATTTATTGTTACTCACATATTTATTATCAACATAACCCCAAACTTCTCCTTAGATATAACTAAGGAGGGAGGATTTCTTTTTTAAACTCATTTGTTCTCATATATACATACTAATAACATATCCATCACTTCTCATAAACTCCTTAAGTATTATCATTTTATATCAGCCCCCATCATGCGACGTCCTTCAAGCTTACTTAGTTCCTATAGAACTGTTGGCCCTATCGTAACCTTCCTAAATTCATTGGATATCACTAAGCATTACCACGGAATAGAATAATAATATGCGATGTGCATACTTCATAAATGCTAATGCAAGTTATGCTGTTGTACAATGCATGATTATTTAATTTAACTAGTCAGTTAGTATCGAGTCTATTTATTATAGTGACCGATCAATTAATAGACACTAATCAACGATCACAACTCAATGATTACAAACAATGTTTGATCTCTTTTAAATTAGTGAGTTACCAAACAAAACAATCACCAAGCAACATAGAAATATCCAATTCCCCTGTCACGCCTTAAAAGGGGGCCTAGTAGGATTAATCTAAAGCTTTCATGCCACGTGTATACTCGTAATATGAGAACCGTATTGTAACTCAGAGTGTACAAGACTCTATCTGTTTATTAATGTCTATCATCTAAATGATATATTTGGATTTCAATTATGGAATCCAATTTTTTACTTTCTACCAAGATCGCGGAGAATCGGTATCCCTTATTAAATAGTGAAAATGGGTTTCAAACTTATAACCTACAAACTTCAATTATTATAAAATTTATCTAATTTACATTCTAAGTTTACCGTATCATATTTCTATCTTCAATAAAGTCTACTGGAGAAGCTCTCTTCACACATTCCTAGCCTAATCTTAGCTAGCGTTATTCCTGCACAAAAACTGTTGGGGGTGAGTGAACCACGGGCTCAGTGAGATAACCTAACCAAATCACATATCAAACAATAACAAACAAGTATAATTGCCAAACATATGAAATGCAACAAGAAACCATATGAGGTACGCGTAGTTTGGATGACTGGAATCCAAACCAATAGAGATTTACGCTCTCTCTTGGGGGTTGAAGGAATCACAATACTATGTGGTTTACCTACCTAGGGGAGATTAAGATTATAGGAATACATCAATCCTTACTTTATTTATCACTTTAATTTATTATGTCTTTATCACTCATTTTCCGTTTTCTGCCTTAGACTCCTCCACTAGTTGTTAGTCCTCCTTTTAGTTCCTATGGTATCAACAGGCTCTAAGGTAACCTTGTGTATGACTACTAGCCTTATAGGCCTAAACTTACCAAACATTACCAGAGGTTCGGAATACTAACACGAGTAGGTGGCCACGCTTTATGCAATATATGCAATTTATGTGATGCATGACCATTTCCTTTATGGTAACGGTAGTTTTTAGTCAAGTTTAAGGTGAGCATATGTTTACAGACAAACAATAACATGATTCATGCATTAAACATCATGTAATGAATTTTCACTTACAACGCCAAACATACACCAGGTAGCATGCAGTATACCTGTAAACCCCCGAAAATTTCATAATTCTTAAAAATAATCTTAGAAGTCTAAGTATTAAAATTTACATCCCGAAAATCGACTTAAGATAAAAACCAAATTCTAGACCGAGTCAAAATGCTGGAAACGAAACACTAAAAATCGAATCAAGTTAAAACTTAATTCCAAATAAGATAAAGAACGAGCTTTCTGGATCTTGAGAAAACGAAAACCCTTGAAACAAAATATAAAGTCCAACTACCAGTATAATCAACGTCCATACACCGATTAAATAATCTACCCAACTCCTAAAACGCGAATCGAAACGATAGATCCAAATACCGCTTAACAACGAGACGATAAAATCCTAAATCCTTCGGTAAAATTTTAGAATCACAAATTCCAAATTTCCACCAAAAGTCAAACTAAGTCAACTCATAACCCTAGACTCGGTTAAACGATCCTAAGAAATAAAAACTATTAAATAATCACAAATAAAATAAGATGAAACATAGGTGTTGAGCTAAAAATATAAAACAATCAAAACTCGAAAATTATACGATCGTACGAACATCTCGACGAAATCAGAAATCAAAATGGAACCCTAAAAGTAAACAAGCCTATAACGAACCCTAGTGTTTAAGATCCGGTAATCTCGCGTTTTCAAACCCTAGAAAACGAAATTAAGTTAATGGCCTAGAATAGTTCGTAATAACGTAAGGTAACATAAAAATATCATATTTACGAATTTCGAGAGTCATTCGGACTCAAATGGGATCAGTGCTCAAAAAGCGTGTCCCGGAGCTCGGAATATTAAAAATATTCCCTTTATACCAATAGACTCATAAAAATATAAGAATTCCAAAAATATCAGTTTTAGAATTTTTCGGTAGCTAAAAATTACAGATATCGCATTATTATGCGTATTTTTATTACTACCGGTACTTTAATTGTCTAGTCTACTATTCATAGTATTTTTCTACTATTCATTACTATTTCACTATCTCTACTTTTTCTTACACCTATTTCTTACATCTACATACCTATTTTCTTACTTTTTTCATTTCCAATACAACTTTATTCACATCAACTTTACACATTACTTCTTTATTACACAAACAAATAAAACAAATCAATTTCTCTCTCCTTCACATGCCCAAAACCGGCGCCTCCCCCTCTCCATTTATCTCTATTTTATTTCTTTTTCAATTTATTTTATTACATCTAAAATTCACTCCAAAAATTCTATAAATACCCCCTTCCTCTTTCATTCTTTCACACAATTCATTTCACTACCAAAACTCTCTCAAATTCTCTACACAAACACTCTTCATAAACTTTTCCTCTACCAAAACTCTCTTTCATCAAATACCCACAAGAATTTCTCTTTATGAAGAATTTCTCTTTATGCAATACAACTACCATCTCTCCATAACCACATAACTATACATTTACTACCTCTTCATACTACACAAATACCTTAGGTAAAAATTTCTTTCAACCATTTATCTATTCATGTCATGTAACTTAGCATGACTATGGTATTGTTTTGAAACTCACATGAGTAGTAAAAGCAACAACATGTTCATGTTTTGTTCTTGTACATAAGTTTCTATTTTATT